>VXBQ01008484.1:456312-568617 GCA_013400175.1 Phainopepla nitens | reverse complement strand
CTACATCCGTGCTAAAACCCAAAATCTACTTTTTCACCCTATGATAAACTACATTATCATCTACTATATACATTAACAAAAACTCGACTTCTCACAAAGTCCCGGAAGCTTTTTTCATGGCCAAAGACTAAAAGCTGTGCTTTCCTGAGAAATAAGAGCTCTCAGGACAGGCACAGGAGATATTCCTGTGTCCTGGATTCCCACACACTTACAGTTTCTTCCCAGGGGATCTCATGATTTTAAGACAAATCTAGTGGACCTTGCATGTTAATACACTTCTGAAAGACTGACACAGAAAGCAAACCAGTTTGGAAATATTACAAATGTCACAGAACAGCAGCCTGGTAAATTGACAATTCTGAGATAAACCCATCATTTTTGCTTTGAGTTACTGCTTGTCTTATGTAAAAGGTACCCTATAATTCCAAGTTACTGATTGTCTCATGTAAAAGGTACCCTATAATTCCAAGAGGTAAACTTCAACCACTACCCAGTCTTCAATATAACATGATTTTCTCTGGCCTACCTCAACCACACCTGGGAGCAGGTTCCCAGCAATACTTACCACACAGGTAATTCCCAATCTCTTTGAAATTAAAAGGTTGCTATAACAACATGATGCATTTGTTTCCATATAGCTTTCCTTTGCTTATTTCTCATCATCCCTTTTTAAAAATCAGTTGCCATAACAACAGAACATAGTATCTTAAGTGCACCTTTCATGTATATTTATACAGTATAATTAAAGGTATGGGACTGGGTCAAGCTTTGAGTTGCTTTAATTCCAATCTCTTCCATGAAACGTTCCCACACTCCCACTGGAAGTAAGAGTGAATTCAGATAGGTCCAGTTTTGCATTGACACTGCCTCTTGCAGCCGTAAATATACTTTATTTTGCAATGCCTCCATTGTTAATTAAGTGTTGATGAGTCTTCTAAGTTATAAGCTATCAGCATGGCTCATTCTTTGGGTCTTTTTCTAAGCAGTGATTTCTATGAATTATAGTCGTGTTCCCGTTCTTATTAGCTAAGCTGATTGCTCTCAGAGGAATATGAGACTTTCCTGAGTGAATCAGAGAGCTGAAACAACCAGCCTGCTATCTTGCTTTTTGAAGGAGATTGATAGGCAAGTTCTTGGTTTTGCATCCAGCTTTTTTCAGCACTATAGTGGTGTGACCCAAAATCACCTAGGAAAGAGAATGATGTCTCCTCATGCAGATAGAGCTATGTCCCTGAATCTTCCTTCTCCACAGGAATATTCAGAGAAAGAGGTCATGTCGAGCTGGAACAGAGCACCCAGCTCCCACAGGCTGCTGTGCTAGCTGGAAAGTGCTGGGAGTGAGAGCAGCTCCAAGCCACTTCATTCAGAACTGTATTTGTCAGTGAGATGAGCACCACCCTCCATGGGGACACAGACCATGCCCAGTCTGTTCCTTTTGGAGCTTGTGAATTCCCCAAGGACACATTACAGGGCTCACTCACCTAGAAGAGGACTCAGAAAGGGAGAGCACAGGAGGAAGCAAAGAAGGCACTGTGATAACTGTATCTTTCATTATGACTGTGTGGACAGTTACTATAAAAGGAAAGCAGGGATTTCTGGTTTATGGCCAATATCAATACTTTTTCATGGAGAATATTGTGTGATCTGGAGTGCCTTGAGTTAAGATATAGGGCAAAAGCTGCATGAAAGATGAGTTATGGAAATGATCTCCCTGACCTCCACGCTAACTGTTTGTATGAACATGAAAATAATCATTGAAGAAAGGAATATTAAAAGATTGAAGTACTGATACTTTCAATTTTAATCTTTTAACATTGACACAGAGTCATAAGTGCAAATTACTGCAATCACTGTTCTGAGTGACTAAGTCAGGTTGATACCACTCTATTCACACATACTTCTTTAGAGACAGCTCTGCTCTGGATACCACAGATTATAAGGCACCGTGTGCTACCAGCTCTCTTCATGCCTATCAGAGAGATCCAGAGTCCTTGCAAAAACCCAGCTGGAGCATTCTGTGAATATCAAATTGCAAAGGCTAGGTCTTTATTATTTCTATTCTGCTCTTTTTCAATAAGCTGGTAGGGATTTGACTGAGGTAAGCCAGGACTTCTACCAGCCCTTCAGTCCCTACTTCAGCAGTTTTCAGTGTTCCCCTTGACACGTGCAGGTTTCCCAGGCAGCTGCAGTTCCAGCTGTTTAGCAGTGTGGGCAGATGTGGCACAGCTACCCTCAAGAACACCCTTGGTCTTTTCACTCAGTCATGGCGTGCTGCCACAGGGTCATAGAACAGGGCATCTTGAGGATGCCTGGCTGAAACCCACCATTAACCCCAAATGCCACTTGTGGAGTGTCTCTAGATAAAAAAGATCCATAGAAACAATCCAATCTTAATATGAACAGCACTCAGAGAAATAAGATCATCCCCTAGAGGCCTGTAAATTTATAGGGATTTTTCAGACAGTACTTATTTAGCCTCCTATTAGACTATTAAAAAATGTAGGCACACCTGTGTCCTTGTCAAACGCATATTAGTCATGTAATACTCGGGCTGTGATACTTTAGTGGGTACATCAATTCTTCTGACTACACTATGGGCTTGGTGCTTCCTTGCACCCACATTTAGGTTGGTATTAGAAGATTACTGAGCAAAGCATTCCCACATCACTTCCCTGAGCTGTTGGCAAGAACTCTTTCAGTAGCAGATTCCCTAACAAGACAGATGGATCTGTGGCTTCTTATTAATAATCTAAAAAACATTGTGTAATATCCTCTCCTTCTTCCCCATCCCACTCAGATTGCCAGGACCAAGTGCTCTTTCATCACCATGGTTCGTACTTCTGCATCTGGCAAGCTGAGCTTGATCCTGGAGGTCATTAGCAAAGGGAAGCAGCTGACATAAGCAGGTTGTGCATTAATGATCTGTGGTCATAGGTGACTAATAAATGGTTGTAGGCATGCACCAGACAAATAAGGAGTTCAAAGATTTTCAGAGGGAGAGAAAGTGAAATGTCTGATAGTCCAAATCCCTGTTGGAGTGCGGCAGGACCGTGTGGCTGCAGAGCTACAGCCTACTATCCTGTTCACTGCAAACTGCTTGACCAAACATGCTTCATTCTAACCTCACACATTTTGAGCATTTGTCAGACTTTGGCATAAGGCCATCTCTGCACTTTTAGTGTAATCCATGTCCAGCATGAGCAGGCTGCTCTTGAAGAGAAGAGGAGCCAGGAGTGATGGGAGCAGGGCAGAAGATACAGTGGCCTCACAGCAAGACCACGATCCCCCAGCAGTGAAGCAAAGCAGAGCAAGTCTAGTGGGGGTAACCAGGATCAGCCTCCAGCTCAGTAATCATAGTGACAAGGCAGGTCCAAAGCCGAACCAAGAAGATAACTCAGCACAGCAGGGTCAGGTGTGACAAGATATTAAGATTCATGTAAGTGTACGTACAGTAAAGCTAAGGAAAGAAGAAGTGCAACAACTTAGATATGAATATGAGTCTAGAAACAAAGGAAATAGCAGAGCCTTTACTTGTCATAGCTATTCAAGATTAGGATGCTTTTCTTGCTTTGAAAATGCTGGTCTTTATCAGTAGCAGACTTTTCATCCTGCTGCAGAAATGTTCCACAAATAATCAATAACCATTTGTCTGACAAAGCTGAGTGTTGGCCCTCAGGTAGAAAGAAAAGAATCGAAACCTACATAGTGAGAAGAACTTTAGTGATGGGAGTGTGTCTTGGTTTGAAAGACAGGTGTCTGCCAAGGAAGGCAGGAGCTTCTCTTGGAATGGAAAATATAAACCCCCTCCCTCCAAATTATTATAACTTTTAAAATTAAAGGGCTCTCAGGCAAAGATATGAGGATAGGAATAACAGTTCTTTACTAATATGTATAAACAAAATAAAATAAAACAAACCCCAACAAACTACAACTTAGTAGGAAAATTAAACCAAGATGCAGTATTACAAAAAAACCTGACAGTTAGAACACAACCTGTCACNGTGGGAGAAAAGGCTGCTCCTCTATGAATCAAGTAGAAAGCAAGTTGCCTGTTCTGTCCCAAATCCCAAATTATATCCAGGTGGGAATGCTTGGCTCCTCCTCCTGGGCAGAGCATTTCACAATGGGCTGATGTCATTCCATGAGTCATGGGGCAAGGCATTGATGGCCCATTAACAGGAGATAGTCCAGGGAAGGAGGCAAGGAAAACACTGCCCCTCCTGGTTTCAACAGCTCATGAAGATGGAGATAGAATACATACCTTTGGGCATATCTTCACATTGTAACCTAGGACAGAGTGGCAGGCTGAAATCACTTTTATTTCTGACACCGAGAGAAAAAAGCAAGTTCTTCTGGAATAGACCATCAACCAATTCCAGGAAAGTTTGGATGTTGTTATGGTAGACACCTGGGATATGTGTCACAACAGTTAGTGTCAAGACTCAAGTCCCTTGAAAAGATCACCACAGTATCTCTCTACTCTTCTCTGTAAGTATTTCCTTCCTGTAGAGATGTCTATTTTACCAGCACAGCTAAGTGTCTGGTCATTTTTTTGGAAGATTGTAACCCTGTGGAAGAAGATGAGAAGAAGCAAACTTGCAACAAATCTGGGAAATACTTAAATTCTATAAAACTGATGAAATAAATGAAGACAGATATTTCTTCCTGATTCTGTGAGTTTATCAGTCTCGCTGGGAAATGTGACCACTGTTTCTTAGGATTTGATCTGTGGTAAGAAAGTTAAGGCACAGAGAAATTGTTTGTTCATGTGCTTTGTCTTCATATATGTGGTCTATTTTTCTAGCCAAAGAACATCATGTATATATGTATCCACTTGCATATGTCCATGTATCTATTTATCTATCTCATATAGCTAAGGAGATCACAGTGTCATTGTGTTTGAAGGTACTTCAGAAGGTCATCTGGTCCACCCTTTAAGTAGAGTTAGCACTGAATTGATTCTGGGTAATATATCCTCTGTTTTCCATTCAGAAGACAGGAAAAGGTAGCTCATGTGCCAGCTCTTTAAACTTTGCATTTCCAGCAACCATTTTATATAGTTCAGTGCAACTCTTTGGTCACCTGTAGAGCCCCAAACAAAACAACAGAGTAGCTACTCTTCAGAAAAGCAAAGTTAAACTCTCCTAAGCAGCAGAAGAGGCATTCTGAATTATGCTGGGTGTTGTAGAAATGCTACCTGTCATTCAGCTTCTCCTCTACTTTCTCACCTTGTGCAAGGAAGGGGAAGTGAGGGTGAAAAGAAAGTACTGGGCTGTGCGTTAGAGCAGATGAGATGACATAGTCTGAATTCTGCTTTGAGCAATTCTGTGTATTCCTTAGAGGTGGATGAGGTTTCCACTGACAGGCTCTGGGAGATAGAATTTCCATTAGAATTAAGCAAAGAATATCTATTAGATAGATACAGCTCCTTATCTGCACCTTGTCTCCTTTTCAAACTGTCTGTTTGCTATCTCTCATTCTCCTTGCCTGCTCTCACAGTTCCTCTGCTCATCAGATTTGTCTTGCTCTCTTCACCTCTCCCTGGGCTCCTTCTGCAAAGATAAAATAGTTGCTTTTGCCAGCCTTTGCTTGTCCTTCACTTTCTATCTTCGTCTTCCAAACAAGGGGCTTCTCCTGCTGCAAAATGACTGGACAAAGCTGCATGCAGACTGTGCAAACCCACAACATGCCTCTGTTTCCAGCAGACACAGTGAACTGCTGGGGAAACTTCTTGTCCTGAGATCATCCCAGCTCTCTACCCAGCACCAAATGGGGTCAACAAGTAAATGTAGGTTTGTACTCTGATATCACATGGGGGTCCCAGCCTTGTTATACAGGATCATCTGCTAGTGTTTAAGCAGGAGGGGTCCTGAATCCTGAAGCTTTTTGGCACTCTAGTTGAGAGCTGTACTGGAATAACAGAAGTGGGCACAAGGACATATGCAGCTATCAGTCAAAGCCTTGTTCTTATTCCTACAGTCCCTTTTGGACTCTTCACTAGCAATGTTTCTTGTGCATTGAATACTTTTTCCAAGTCAGAGAATTCTGTTGCCACCAAACCTAGAAAAAACTTATTTACATCAATATCCATAGCTGAACCTGAATAACTTAACTTTCGAAATTTCATGCAAAACAAAAGGTACTGTTTTTAACTTTACAGAAAGCCAAGAACCAGTGAAAATTAAATCACTCCAGTCCTGAATTTTGTAATAAGACACTAAAATGCCAGATAAAAAAATAATATCAAATGGAAAAGATTAATGTTCACTCAGGAAAGAGCCAGGAGAACACTTCTCACACATCAAAAATAAACTCTCCTCGAAATTGACCCTTTTGGGTAGAATCACAGAGTATTTTGCTATCACTACTACTTGAAATTGTTCTTGTGAGCAGGTTGATGTCTGCATTCATGTTCCTATGAAAGTCAAAGTGCATTCTGAGTAACTGTGAATTTACAGAGCACCACACACCAGTTTGCACCTTGATCTCTTACATCCACAGGACCCGTCAAAATGTCTGCTAGCTATGCTTGATAGAGCAGTGGGCTACAGAATAGCAAATACCATCAGCATTGTTTCAAAACACAACATTTTCTAAAGCCTTTCTACTGGGATTGGCAACCCTAAACATAGCAATGTTTTATAGTAAATATCCAGTCATGGATATTCATGCATGGTAATTCTGACAAGCTGGACAGTTGTTTTGCATTTGTGCTCTCCAGCCACTGGCAAAATAATGTCTACCCTACCTCCCATCCATATGCTTTCATGACTAAGAATAATTCCTGTGGAGCTCTCACAGTCCTTCAACTCTCATTCTGCACTGATCTTCGAGTGGTTGTCTTTTGAGAACTGGGAGCTCCTTGAGAAAAAAAAAAAATCATTTTGAAGCAACATTAATGATGCAAAAAGCTGGAAACTTGAAGCAAAAATACTTCCACATGAGAGAGAATGTTCAGATAATTTTGTGGTAAAAGAGGATACTGCATTAAATACGTCATTGAAGCCTCCTTTATAAATACAAACCATATCGCACTGCTTTCTCCGTTGCACGCAACATTCAAAATTCATTAGTTTTCAGCCAGGAAAGCTTACTAGTTTCTCTCTCCATTTATGACTCCTCTCTTTGTTTTTCCAAAATGGGCATGGCTTTGATACCATGTGTTTGTGACCATGAGTTGGGTAATTTGCCCTCTTTCCCTGGGAGCTTTTTCTGTCAATAAGATACAGTTAGGAATGCCAGCCTGCCCTGCTTTGCAAAGGGAAGCTACCAATACCTGTGGGTGAATATGCCATGTTCATAAAAAGATCTGGCCTCATCAGCTGCATGGATTGAAGCAAATGCTGCAGATAAAAAATATATTCCAGTTCATTCATGATGAGTCAGTGTAGATATAAGTTGCAAGTCTGGATATTTTATGATGCTTGTTTTAACTGTAATGTTATTCCCTCACCCTCTTCCCACAAAGCTCTTTTGGTACCACAAGCTAATGTCTCATTTCTGAGAGGAGGCGCTATAATACTGTTTTTTAAATACAATAATACCTTTCTTGAAAATGCATCAGATAAAAAAGAGAATTGAGCCATTATACAAATACCAGAGAGAGAACCTAAATACAGGCAAACCTTACAAATGAATCAGAAGACTTACGTGTGGCATGCTGTCTTCAGATGCATTGATTTATTTTTGTGCTCAGAGGAGCAGGAGACTCCATTGTGTCTCTTGGCCATTTTTGGCCATTTCTGTTGTCTTGCAGTCAAAAGGATAAAGTATTTGCTTAAAGCCATGCAATGGGACAAGGAATGTAAGAACAAACAGTGTTTTCAGGATTTTGGTGAGCAATGATGACAGAAAGTACATATCTGAAGTACTTTGTACTTTGCAGCATCTCAAGGGCTGATGAGTCTCCCTGACAAGAGATTCCTTATGCACAGAAGAGCAACACAGTTTAAGAAAGTAGAGATCAACTTTCATTGTCTTCTGCCATCTCTGAAGCCGTGTAATGGCAGAACTCCATGTTACATTTGGGATACTTTTAACTTGCTGAGCTTTTATTTCATTTGCAATTACTACCAAAGCTCTGTGAGGCTGTGAAACATAGCATGGTGTAACCTTTGTTCCAGGGGTAAGGAGAGAAGGGTGTAACCAGTCCTTTTGACAGCCTTAGGAAATGCCAGGCACAACAGAGTCTGGTTCAGGTAGCTAATTTAAGCGTCAGTCTCTAAACAGATCTCCCCCAGAATTCAAAGGTATGTCACAGTGGGCAAACGCCCACCGGTCCTGCAAGAGACAGTCTGTCATTGGTGAGATGGAAGTGCTTGGCTAAAAAACATTTAGTAATATTATCCTAGTAGATTTACAGCCCGACATTATGACCTCATCTACAGTTTAAAATAGAATCTAAAGCAACACTAGGAACATCTCTTTTCCCAAAGAGCGATGTAAACAGAAGGACAAGGTAAGTGCATACTGTATCAGAGCAAAAGGGAATTGGCAGGTATAAGCTGGCCCTATGGACAATCTCTGGTGTTGCTGATATTTTAGAGAAGATTCAGTTACTTGCCTAGGAAAAATATTTTTGAAAGTTGTTATCGATTTGCAGTCTTGGTTAGAAGTTTTTTAACATGTAGGGTAGCCCTGAAAAAGCAAAGCTGCTTTCCTTAGAATACGCCAGGAAGATAAGGAAGACATAAATGTTTTGCCCCTCCCCACTGTCTCCAGGTTTTAGTTGTTGTGGTGAGCAAAATGCAGTATTAGGGAACCATGCCTTTGCCAAATACTTTATATACACAAGATCGCCAGTCCATAGAGGGGTAACCATTGGACCTGAATCTTTCTGTATGTCTCCAGAAAATGCTTATGAGAGCTTACTGTTTCCATCATAATTAATGGCTAATAATGTGATATTCTTCTCTCAGTCTTTGTAAATCATGGTTCAGATAGCTGTGTCTTTCTTGCAGTGGAAAAACAACTATAAATTTGGTTTAATCAGTGAGACTACTTCAGCTTATGGCTTGTTGCTTTACAGTAACAGCTCAAAGCATCCAGAGGACACTAGAGGATCTGGCCTTATATATCAACTGAAAAGGATGATTTAAGGTCTGAAGCCAGCACAAACACCAGGGCTATTAGATCCATCTCTCGTGCCATAAGGTTAGAGATATTACTCTTTCAGATTCTGTCCCTCTAAGTCTCCTTGAGACCAAGGCCCTCCTTGCTGCTGTAAGAGTTGGACAGATCTTGTGCTAATGTCAGATGGAGGTTTGATACAGAAAGCTGTCAAGGCTCTGAATTCCCATTAGTGGTTTGTAAAAATGTGCAGTGTAATCTCTGCACAGAATTAGCTCAGCAAAGCCTATATTATGTTCTCAAAATATAGATTGATTTCTTCATCTTTTAAGAGTCAAATTGCAGTGTGTGAAATCATGATTTGTTTTCAAAATGCAATTTAGCTCAGTTTAATTCAATTCAATCAGCCTGATCTAAAACAGAGTGCTTTGTGTGGGAGCCTAATGCAATGTTTTATCTGTTACAGTACTGCAGACTGGAGTTTACATTTTGAGATCTGCTTGCTGCTGTCTTTGCACATCCTGACCCAGGGCACATTTCACATGAGCATCACATTAGTATAAATTAGCATCAGGCTTAGTTATGTTCCATCTAATTACATGAACTTAGGACAGCTTCAAATAGAAAATTTTATTCCCCTTGTCTTCTTCCTTACCATCACCCTTAATGCTCCCAAATGCCCCCTATGTTAAGGAAGGTCTGGAGGAGGAGGAGTCTGGCCCGCTGTGCAGCATCTGGTTCTTGCAGGCCATGTCCTCAATGCCCAGGTTAGCAGCAATGAATGTTCTGTGCTACAGAGGCTGCACAGGACCCCAAAAATTACAGCAAGGATTCAAGAAGGCAAAAGACTGAGATTCCAAGTGACATGAATCTGAGCCCCTCCTCAAAGGGCTCAGATTTCTGACTTCAGTCAGCCAGGTTCTGCTGCCTGCCATTTTTGTCTAATTTCCATAAACTGATAATTTCTTCAAAGATGTAAAATTTTAAAAAGTAACCCCATTCTACACAATTCAGATCATTTCGAGCATAAAATTTTGAAGTCTTAGGATTAAAGTTTTCATTGATATCACATGGTATTTGTGCAATTGAGGAAAAGTAAATCCACCAGTAGGTTTAATCCACCAGTAATGCCAATGATTTCTGTTGTTTCAAGAAGCTCTCTTGGTAAATTTCACCAATAAAAAATGCTGGCCCAGAATAAAACTGGATGTGGCAGAAGATATTTCACATTATTTTTGTGATGTTTATTTGTTTGCTTAAAAACAAGGAAACCGAAAAACATTTGAAGTGCTATATTATACAGATTCAGAGCTTTTATTTTTGTTTAGTCACAGATTTTCTTCATATCATCAGATGTCAGGCATCAGAAGGTTTCATTTCTGATGGTGAATATTTCTACATATTTCTAAGTATTCAGAATCAGGTGATTCTCCCCCTCTGCTTTGCTCTTGTGAGACCTCACCTGGTGTTCTGCATCCAGGTCTGGGGTTCTCAACACTAGAAAGACGTGGATCTGTTGGAGCAAGTCCAGAGGAGACCACTAAGTTGATCAGAAGTCTGGAGCTCCTCTCCTGTGAGTACCCACTGAGACAGTTGGGGCCTGGAGATTATAAGGCTACAGGAAGACATTATTACAGCTGCCAGTAACTAAAAGAGGCCTACAGGAGAGCTGGAGAGGAGATAGGACAAGAGGTAAAGGCTTTGAACTGAAAGAGGAGAAATTTAGATTAGATTTCAGGAAAAAAATATTCCCTGTGAATGTAGTGAAGCAGCTGAACAAGTTGCCCAGAGAGGTTGTGGATGCCCCATCTCTGGAAGTGTTCGAGGCCAGGCTGGACTGGGCTTTGAGCAATGGCCTAATGGAAGGGGTCCTGCCAGGGCAGTTGGGTCAGAAATGGATGATCTTTAAGGTCCCTTCCAACACAAACCATTCTATAATTGTAAAAGAATACACCAAGCTTATAATCAGTGTTTAATATATAATAATGAAGTGGTCTAGAGCTATTTTATCATTATAATTGCTTAAATGTGTAACCCAAATAATAAGAAAATTATAAGTTATTTCAAAATGAAGTATTGGAATGTTACTGCATAAGTATTTTTACATATAATATTTTTTCCTTACGAAAATGCCTTTTTTGTCCTGTCTTTCCCTCTGTCCCATTCGATGATATTCAAATCTGTATTTTCTTATGAGAACAAGTTAGATCACAAAATTTCTGCTCAGCTCTGTTGATTAGACTTTTATGCGCACAGTTCAGTTTTTGTCATTTGAGACCTGAGATGTTTACCGACCTCTGATATTCAATTTTATCTTGCTGGGGAAATTCAAGGAGGGTGATGAGTCAGGCAGGCAAGAGATGGAGGAGTGAGAAAAAATTAAATATAACCCTACCAATTTTACTGTATTTACAGTGTGGTTTAAGATCCTCGTGCAATAGAGAAAAAAGCAGGTATTTTAGGAATATTTTTCCCAATAAAAATATGAATTAATATTTCTACCAAACCTGTGCTTTGCATTTCTCATTATTTTTATTTTAATTGAAGGTAAGACATAACTCTAGCACAGAGAAGGACTAAAAACTGTCAGATTAAAGTATGTTCAAGCAAAATGCACTGGACATAGTATTAGTAGTGAACTTACCATGTGGCACTATTTCCATATTACACATAAGAGCCTTTTGGAAATTAAGTCATCATTTTGATATGTGTCCTTTAAGCAGCAGAGCAGGAAAATGTTATATTAACCAGCATTTGCAAAAGTGAAAGAATGCAGTAGCAGCTGGGAGCGTCAGGTAATGGATATTGCTGAACTATGCTGAATATAGTTGTAGAGAGGCAGCTATAGTGCGCAGAAGCCTCCTGTGTAATCACTTCTGACATCAGTTAACTTTTCCATTATCATCACTTCCAAACATCCTTTCAGCCTCTTTCTTCTAGACATAGAACTTCCTTTTGTTTCCAATCCACTGCAATTTTATGTCATCCTGCTGCAAACAAATGGGAAATCAATTTAGTGTTTTTCAGCTTGTACGCTCCTTTTTGTCAAGCATCAGTAAAACTAACATCAATTCCAGGGTGGTTCAACCTTATTTAAAATGTTCACCACTTAGAAATTGTACTAGGCTCTGTAAAAGGTGGGGAGAAGGTAGCCTGGAGGTGGTAAACACATTGAAGCATCACCTGAATGCAGTTAAGTAGTGCTATTAATATTTCAGAAGTCACTCATGGCCAGACCAGGAGAATTATTACAGAGAACACTAGACGGTTTCCAAGGTTTCTCATATTGTTCTGTAAGACCTAAAATAGATAAAAATACAGTGACAAATAGATGTCTATGACAGTTACTGCCACCTGTACACCTTCTACTTGGTACTTGTCCTTGGCTTTTAGGTGATTTCCCAGACATCATCAGATGGATAATGGTGTGAGAGAAGACGCAGAAACGAGTTTCTTTCTAGTGATAACCAGAGTGCAGGGCATCTTTCAACTACCTTAAGAAAAACCCCAGCCAGTCTAACTTAAACTCGGTTTGTCAAGAAAGGAGAAAGAGGACATGTCAGCATGGAAATGTTCTGTGGGAAGTAACCAGCCATAGACACTTTAGGTGGGAAGGTCAGACTACTGCAGTACACCCAGTTTAGTGGAGAGAAGATAGAAGCCCAGCATCTTCCAAAAGAGAAGAATATATTCTTGTAGAGGGTTTTTTGTTTTGGTGGTTTGTTTTATTTTTTTTTTCTTTTAAGCCATATCTGGCAGGGTGTTTAGGCAGGTCCTGTGAAGTCCATTAATGAATGCATTTTATCCTTCCTGCCATCAGGTTTTGATTTTCCTTTTTAATTTTTAGAGATATCATTTTACTTTTGTTGACATGCAAAACTCTCAGTGCTTCTTACTTCTCCTCTTCTTACATACTCCCTTTGTCTCACCTTTTGTCTCTAACACATACATACCACCCCCCCAAAGAGACCTTTTTGTTCTATTTTTCTTCTGCACTGACACCTCCATCACAGAGCATGAACCACTGAGTTCCTCTGGTCAGCTTTGATTTCTAATACTTCTCCATCTTCCTTCCTTTGTCTCTCCAACTCTGAAGGCCCATTCCTGACAAGACCATAGACTAGGGTCTTTCAACCTTCTTTTTTTTTTTCTTTCTGTATAAGAAGAAATCTTCTAGATGGGCCAGACAACACTTTCCTAACTGCTCTCCAGATGAGGAAGCTACTGAATTCAGTTCCACTCTGAGGAGGCAGGTTTACATGGTTTGCAACTCCCCATTACCATTACTGTACTTTATGCTAAGCACACACTATTGACATCCTATCTGTCATGTTTACTATAGAACAGTAGAAAAGAGAAAGCACTCTTCTCTGATTTACAGAATATTGAATATACCTGAAATTTAATCAAGAACACATTTTTAATGAGGCTGAAAATGGCCTGTCAAATGCTAGCTGATGATTTCTTAATTAAAAAGAATGATAAATCTTCTATATGAGAGGTAAGAATATTTTATTAAGGTATCAGTGTGGGACCACATAGAATACATAATGAAAAACAAAAGGAAGAAAGCTGAACACCTGCCCTACTCTCCCCACACCCTGCCAAAGAAACTGCAGAAAAATCCTCATCTAAATTCTATTTTTAAAAACATGCACAAATACCAATGTAAAAGTAATAAACCAGGCATGATCAGTACCTTGGAGGGACTACTCAATAAATTGCTGAAGAAACATCACCATTCCTGGTCTGATGTTTATTGCTAGAACTCAGCTCTTGTTTTTCACGCCTTACTTCAGCAGTATGCAATCTCAGTGGCAGCTCTCCTTTAACAGGTATCGACTTTCTCCAAGAAAAGGGTTCTTAGAATTCTCCCAGAGACTGAAAAGTGAAGTCTAAGCTACTTAATTCAGGCAAGAAAAAAGATTGGCCATCTTGCACTAGTCCTTCCCATGCGAGAAAGAGAAATATCAGTCCATGGAACTGATCACAAATATTTATGTTGTGGTTTAACCCCAGAAGGCAATTAAGCCCCACAGCCCCTCTCACTCCTCTCTGTGGGATGGGGAAGAGAATCAGAAGGGCAAGAGTGTGAAAACTCATGGGTTGACATAAAGACAGTATAATAGGTACAGCAAAAGCTGCACATTAAATAAATCAGAATTTTCTTTATAGGATTTTTTTACCATTTCCCCTCAGCAGGCAGGTGTTAAGCCATCCCCAGGAAATCCATCATGTGTAGTGGTGACTTGGGAAGTCAAGGTATAGGATCATGGAATATCCTGAGTTGGATGGGACCCACAAGGATCATCAAAGCCCAACTTCTGGCCCTGCTGTCACTGAAAACATTCACCCTTCCTGCTTTTCCCACAGCTTTTATTGCTGAGCAAAATGTCATGTGTTGTATGTTATCAAAACTCCATTTTTTCCATTGGGTTCAGCTATCTAAGCTGTTTCTCTTCCCACCTTCTTGTGCAACCCCAGCCCCCTCCCTGGCAGGCCAGTGTGAGAAGCAGAAACAGCCATGATGCTTTAAAGGACTGTCCAGCAATAGCTGAAGCATTGAGGTGTTGTCAAAGCTGTTTTCAGCACAAATCCAGAATACAGCACCACACAAGCTACTAGGAAATTATCCAGGCAAAACCAGTACAATTAATTAGCTCTTATCTTTGCACCCAATGGATCGCTATTCTACTTGTTTATCTTTCCCACAGATGTCTTCACAAAGCACACATATTTTCCCAAAGGAAAAATGTCTAGTTTTGACTATGCTTCCCATATAAATCTAATCTTGGCCCCACTGGGGATGTTCTGTTCACAAGCAAGACAACAATATACAGATAAGATTTGTCATACACATCCGAATCAAATTTACAGCTACCATTTAAGTCCCACCGGCATGGGCTGTGCGTGTCAAAACAAGACTCCAAGTCCCCTGTCTCCTCAGCCACACCCCTCCTGTACTATTTGTACAGGGTGGGGATTGCCACCTTCCAGTCTGAGTAGTCTTCTAGACTACAGCACAGCTTGTAGGACCTAGCATCTCTTTTAGAATGTCCAGCACCAGATGCCTCCAAACATCACATAGAAACAAGTTTGGGGGCATACACACATCCTTACCTCTGTGTCCTGGCATCTTCAGAAATGAGAAGTGCTGACATTGCCAAATGACATCTGGGGTACACATTAGCCAGCTCTCTGCCCAAGGTGATGGGGACACTCAGATTCCAGGACATACCACATTTCCTGTGTCCTGCAGAGGCTTCTCATTGCCTCTTCTGCTTTGGAGGTAGAGACCACCTTGGGCATAGCCAGGAGAGGTTTAAGGGAGCATACCCCTTTACTTGGCAGTCCTGAGCCTGCATGTAGAGGATTCTGTCCAGTTCTGGATCCCTGTTGGAGAGAGAGTGATAGCTACATCAAGTTTGGTGGAGTGTTATGAAGATGGATAGATGGCTGGAGAACACACTCTGTGAGGGAAGATGGATGTATCTGCATTACATCATGCTGGAGAAGGGATGGTGGAAAGGGATTTAATTTCTGTGTGCTACTACTGAAAGTAGATTTATAGGGAAGATGGAGCCCGTCTCTGAGGTACACAGCAAAAAACCAAAAAAAAATCAATGATGAAAAGTATCAGAAAAAGTAAATCTGACTGGATATAAGGAAAACAATGTTCACTGTTGAGAGTGCTTATGCACTGGAACAGGGGACCAGAGAGGCTATGGATTCTCCATAAACAAACTGGAGAACTATGGACTGGGTTGATGAGAGGGTGGAAAACTTGCTGGATTCCAACAGTGGTAATCCACAGTAACAAGTTCAGCTGATGGTCTTGTCAGTGGCATCCCGTAGAAACTAGTACCGGGACAATATAATTTATTATGGCTGTTAACAACCAGAGTGATGAGAGAGAGCTAACTCCTGGCAAGGCTGCAGATGATACCAAACCAGGAGGAGCAGCTGTCATGACAGAGGGTGTGATCGCTACTCAGAAGGACATAAACAGGGTGTAAAAATGAACTGACAGGACCATAAAATTCTAGAGAGGCAAATGCCAAGCTCCCCACGTGGGGTGGAATAGCCCCATGCAACAGTGCAGGCCAGGGACTGAAGGGCTGGAAAGCAGCTTTGCACAAAAAAACTGAGAGAACTGAATATGATTTCACAGTGTTGCCTTGTAGCAAAGGCAGCCAAACATGGACTGGGATGTTTTAGAAAAAGGGCAATCAGCAGGCAGAGGAAAATGATTATTCCGTTCTGCCTGGCACTTCTGAGACTGCATGTAGTGTGTTATATTCCCCAGTGCAAGAGCTGTTGACATAGGTGAAAAATTCAAAATTTCACTAGTCAAGACATTTCCACTGGGTTTTCTTAGCTTCTGCTGGTCAAACTTTCCAGAAGTACCACAGGCACTCAGGAGTGTCAGCTTGACTGACTTTCAATTGGATGTACTCCTTAAGATGCTTAGGTAGTTCTGAAGCTGTTGCATTTAAGAAGGAAACTAAATCACTCTGCAAGAAAAAAACAAAACAGGTTGCAGAGCTGACAAAGGAAACCCAACTGAAAATATGTTGTATCTGCTCCTTGCCCATATGCCTTTCTTAATAGTGCTGGAAAAAGTTTTGTACTCTCTTCAGCTAAACTGCTCCTGTCCTTAGCTCATCAGTGTAAGGAGATCCTCTTGCCGACCAGGAGTAATTCTCCTCTTTTATTGGCCCCTGCACTGGTAATTGGAGAGAGTGAGATAAGTAAAAAAGAAAAATAAACAGTTTTTTCATTATTGAAAAAAATATGAAGGTGAGACAGGGAAGGGATACAGGCTGAAAAGAACTGTAAAGTTTTTTCAGATGTTTCCTGGTGTAGAAGGCATTTTATAAAACCCAGAAATCTGCACTAAATGTCAGAATGATATGGTTCTTTCTCTTTCTCATACTGGTTTCTCTTACGTGCAGTAACTGTTTACCCACATTAGACATGCAGTCCTGAAAAGAAAGTCTGAGATATAATTTCTAAAGCCATGTTTTGCTTCCAAATAATTTATAAAAAGAGGCTTTATAGATATCCAGAGATATCACTCCTCTTCTATGAAACAACAACAGGTAATTTCAAAGCACCTAATGCAATTAAAGTGCTCAGGAGAGGCAATGATACAGCAGTGTAATAAAAGTAAATGGCTGTTAATGTTTAGCAAAGTATATAGTGAAATAATAATATAATAAATAGGGTAGACAGAGTCCAAAACAATGATGGTTTAAAAAAAACCCTGTAAATAACCATTTAATCATACCCACATGAAATTGGTACTGGTGCTTGGCTCACTGCTGCTTTATAATCTTGCTTTTTGGAAGTCCTGTATGATGTGCTGGTTTTTCTCCCATGAGCAACTTAAGCACACAAACAGGAATGAATTCTGCATTTCTAGATCTGCCAGTAACTCCAGGAAGATTGTGACTTTGGGACAGTATTCACAGGCAGGTGAAGCCCAGCACCACTTGGCCTCTGCCAGGGGTCCTGCTGATGGGATCTGTGTGACAGGGGGGAAGAGAAGAGCACCCTGCCATGAGATGGATGTTGCACCATGTAAGCAGAGCACTGAGATGTGCAGTGAGGAATGGATGCAATCCTCCAGCTTCCCTAAGGGGGTCTGCTTCCACATTCACAGTGCTGTTACAAGGAGGGATGATGAAGTCCTGACACCATCAATGTTGGTAAAAAAAACAGACTCCATGGAAAGAAAAGTGAGAAACCTGCACTCTTTCATCCTGCTCTCCACTTGCTCCCACATAAACCTCAACACTTGCTTTTTATTCAGCCCCACTGTCGCTGCCCCTTTTCTTGGGGTGGATATTGCAGTCTGGGGTGCAAGGCCATAATCCCAAAATAATGAACGTGTTGGAGACGCAGAAACATCCTATGTGCCTGACTACTCCTATTTCCCATTGCCTTTTTCTAGATTAACCTCTCTTGACATTATTGTAACACTGTTTACAGTGTTTTGGAAACAGAGGACGGGATACACTTAATTATATATTATATTCGTAGGCTGCCAGGATGACATCTTGTTTTTAATAAACCAACACTTGATAACAATCAAACAAAATTTTTGAGTTTAGCTGAAAAAGTGCCAGCCGGAAGGAGAACAGCAATGCAAAAGATGTGGGGACTTCTGCAAACACGGCAAAACCACCCATCTACCTGCCTGGCCCCAGGGCGAGGACCCCGGCGTTGTGCTGCCCAGCAACCTTAACAGTCAATGAGTTGAGCTCTCCAACATTTGTCTGCCAAAGTGCTGTAAAGAAGATTTAGTTTCTGGAGACTTTATTTTGACAGATTGGTGAGAGGCAATAACTCCATTTCTTTTCCTTTTTCATAACCTCCTGTGAGAGCCCTCCCTATTCCCCTACTCCTGATTCAGCATCCAAACAGTCTCACTAATGTTTCTTATCTGGTAAAGACTGAGCAAGGACTATTGTCTGAACCACCCACGATGACCAGAAGATTCTGAAAGATTATGATAGAGAAGCAAAAGCTCTCTCTATGGTGATTTTTCACCTTTGTATGATTGCCAATCTTGGATAAATACCACATCAGGTTTTATTTCCAGCCAGACTTGAATTTACCCACCTCTCTACACCACAGTGCTTATAAAAGTGCTTCTTTCACTAAACCTTGCATCGTATCCAGAGCACAAACCGAAACTTCTCTCTGTCTCCTAAGAATTTTTAGCACATTCCTAGTCCTTTTTGTAGCCCTAGTCAGCCTTTTTTTCTCTAGTGGCTAAATACTGGCTGCAAAATGCCAGATTTTTCCACAGATGCCTTTTATTTCCACTGATAGTCAAAGCTCCAGGTATGAACACCTCCAGGCTCTCAGCTTTGCACTCTTTGGAAGCAGCTTTTATTCTGTGTACACACCTTCACAAGATACTCCTAGAGACGTCTCTCAGGGCCTGAAGTTAAGATGCTCTTCTGTGATACCTTTCACACTGCCAATGCAGTGATACAATGGAAATTATGTTTCCTGTGACTGCAGACCATTGCTGGATAAGGAAATTACTGACACGATGAAGATTCTTTTGGAAGCATTAAAATCAGTTTCTCCCTATTCCTTTCACCACCTACACAAAAAAGTAGCTTTTTTATTCCTAAGAAGGAAAAAAAGAAGGTGATACTCTGTCACAGCTGAACCATAATAATAATCAGAACAACAAAACATGGAGAACAGTTTCTCGAGAGAGGGAGATTTGTCAATACTGCAAAATTATTTACTCTGTTTTTGTAAAAACAAATACTGTATTATGCAATCATCTACAGGAATGAATACTCTTTTAAAACCTTCTCTGGACCTCCCTTCTCATTAGAGGTTCATTTCCTTTTTCATTCCAGACAGGCTGCTTTCCTGTGCTATTGAATTTCCCTCTTTCCTCCTCTCAGAGGACAGCACTCCAGGATGACTTTTCCCTGTCTAAACTCCTGATGAACCACCAGGTGACAGGTCACTGAGTCTTTGTAGGAAGCCAGAGGGTGAGAAGTTCAGTTCCAGCTCTTCCATCATTTTTCCCTGTGCTACTCATAAGGGATCAAATTGCCCCTCAGCCAGTTGCTCCCAAGTCCTGTTGCAGCAACAAAGGTCATTAAATCCCGGGGATGTTCCATTCCCTGGCACCAGGTGGTGATGCTGGCATGGACAGGCTGGGTAGTTTTGAAAGCTGCAGGCATGGCTGGTATGAAGCTCCCCTTGGCAAAGCCTCCATAAGCACAGCACCCACTGCCTCTGCCAAGTGGCCATGGCAGCTTCTCTCTGCCACCTTTCACTGGATGCTCAATGCTCAACCCTTCTGCACAAAACTTGGATCAAGGTCTCCAATGGATGAATCATTCTGGAGTAATCTTTTTGTCCAGTTTTTCCACTGTTCAGCCTTGGAGTTGTGATAAAGATCTAACTATAGCATGAAAAGAGTACAAATATAGTAACAGTTCGAAAAAGTGTTCCAGTGAGAGCCTCACTTTCATAGGAGAGGAAGTAAGTTAAGGCTGAGGTACCTGTCTCACATTTACTTGGTAACTTGCCAGCATAGGAAGATTATTTTTAACACACTTGGGACAATATTTAAATATAGTCTAATATATTTTGAGTCTGAGTTATAGATGATGTTTTGTACTTTCAAAGGTCTCAGTGGCTAAATATTTACCTTTTCCTCTTTCAGGTGCCTCCTTTTGTTGGCCGATTTCCAGTTCTCTCTGCATTGCTTCTCTCCTTTGGAAATAAGGCACTGAATAAGGATCTCTCTACTTTAGAACTTGGCTCCTCTTTCACTTGGCTCCTGGGGTGAAAGTAATTGAGAGCAATTGATTGCTATAGGAATATTAATATTTATTATTGGTACTGCAGCAATATCCTGAAGCTTCAGCAGCTGTGATATAAATATATATGAGAGCAATAATTGTGGTAGGGCAGCTGAGGATTATTACACTGACCACAAGGTCAGTAACCATACCATCATGTAGCTGGCCTCTGAAAAAAGTGAAAAAAAAATGCTGCTGAACACGATTGCAATCATTTGCAAGCAACACAAATGTAACCATTTTCAGCCCTGTTTCTCTTGAAAGGATGTCTGGGTCTGGGAATGAATATCTGTGACTCAGTCTTTTGAGAAGCTGATGAATATGAATTGAACAAAGAAGAATCCTCCATTTAAACTTCTTTACCATGGGTCAGCCTGGCTTCTGCAATTGTGCCTCACACTTCATTCTGCTTAAAGTTTACTGCAATATTCAGAAAAGTTTGCATGACATTAGAACAGCAGAGGAACATTTCTATCTCGGTGTGCCTGGACTACCAAACCACCTAAAATATTAGCTGCTAATATTTCCTCTAAAGTGTGTCCTACCCACAAAAGGATACTATCTTCCTTTTGAGAAAGAATATACTGGTGAAATTTGTGAAAGCAGACAGCACTGACCACACCTTTCTACCACTTCTCCCTGTAGTATCTCTGATTTTGGCCAAGAATGAAGCAATTTCCAATGTTCTCACTACAAAATGTCATTTTGTCCAGAAAGTCAGCATGAAAATCATATAATTGCAGTAGGTCCCAAATGATAAAATTTCAAGGTACCACAACAGAAGGGCTATGAACAAAATTCACACATTAAAAAAATAATAAGGAATGTTTGGGGTATGTTTAATTTTTAAAATCACAATATAATAGTTTGAAGAATATGGGACATTTCTTAATGGAAATTCCTATGCCTTATTCTTTTGCCCTGCCAAAACCCACTTTAAATAAAATTTCACCCTATAGTGCATTGGTATATTCCTGTTTATGTACACAGAGATGAAGAAGAGATAAACATCATGTAAGTATTTGAGTGAGTTTTCAACAGTTTTATCTACATATCCACGAGTCAAGATAATTATAGCTAGATCATGGCATGGGATAATAGTGCACTTTAAACATATAAAGAGATTTTATAAAAAATGACAAGGGCTAATCATTCTAATTAGTCAGGAAAGAGAGAACAAAATGTAAAAAGACTAAAGGAACATTGTCAAATTACATTTTAGAAACCATCTAATTGTAAAAAGTCCATATTTTGACAACTCACAATTTTAATAGCATGTCCTGTTTTTGAGATTATTTAAAATTCTCTTGAGAAGTATATTTCCATTTCCTGTTCATTTTTAGAAGAAATATGAAAACTGGTTTCTCTCCATAGAAGTTTCATAAGTAATTATATGTTGAACAGTTTATTGGGTTTTAAATAAATCAGTAAGAATAAAATAACTTCTTCAAATATGCCAATTACAGCCAAATTTTCATCCTATTTTTCATTAAAATACACCGGGTTTTTTAAAGAAATGTGGCATTTCTCTACCAGACAAAGAGAAATGTGATGTGCAGTCTCTGCTACTGCCTGTGTTCTAGTGATACAATTTAGAACATGTATTTAAAAAGACATATTAGTTTTTGGAATCTGCCTTTTCAACTTCCAGTTTGGGACAAGTAAAAAGCCATTTTTCAAAGTTGCATTACTTAGCTCTTTCTGAAAATGACGTTCCAGGTCAATGTCTCAGAAAATGCAGGTCCCTAAAACAAACAGGCATTTTGAAAAAGTTTGCAATTTTTTAAATTGCATAAGCTTTCTAGAAGTAGCATGTCAGGGAGTTAAGAAGAAATATTTGGTTTCTTTTGGTATTTTCCTTCAAATGTGTCATCTTGTCACAGTAATTCTTCTGAGGAATGATGGACTAACTACGATATGCTAACACAATTGTAAATATCCTCTTTCCATATCCTGCACAGACACAAATCTAGTTTTAAAATTCAGTTATGTAAGTGTATTAGCTAGTCTGCCCTAAACCCATCAATGGCAGCCTTAAATGTCCCAATTCAAAATATTTTTCAGTGACATCAAACATGATGATTTCTTATTTCCCTTGATATGTTTTTTTTTTTTGCCTTTTTTTTTTTAATGGCACAGAAATATTCCACGTTTAGTTGAGAACTAAGATAATTTTTTTCTTTCAGGATAAATATTTACTATTTCCTAGCCAGCCAAAATGTTTTCCTAGAGTAGACCAGCCATGGGATGCTGTTAAATACCATTGAGAACTGGTTTCCATTCCAGGCACTGCTTTTAAAATCAAAAACTTACTGAAAAATATCGGGAAGTGCAAGTAAGTGCACTTAAACAGATATGCTGGGATAATAGGAGAGCCAGGGATGAGTGCAATGGGTGCAATGAGAGCCAAGGGTCTGTTGGATAACTGAATGACTCCATGAACTGGCTTACAGACAAAGATGAAGGAAGCTTGGCACAACTACACTGTCTAAAAAAAATGAATAGTCATTGGCATAATATGGTATGCTGTTTGAAAGATAGGTGTTTGTTGGGGAAGGCCAGAGCCTCTCTTGGAATGAAAAAGCTAAATTTCTTCTTTTTGAATTATTATAATTTAGAAATTAAGGGGCTTTCAGGTACAGATATGGGAATAGGAATAACAGTTCTTCACTGGTATGTAAAACAAGGCAAACAAACAACAATAACTATGGCATTAATAATAAAACAGAACTAGGGATTTTGTTTTTTCAGCCGTAGGAGAGGTTTTGTTTCACAAACTTTCTGTGGGCAGTTGATTTTGGGTGGCCTGGCAGGACTCTGAGGAATATTAAGTTGGAACAGCAGCAATGAGTAGAAATTTCGGGATAGGGGGTGAGATGTATTAGAAATTCTGTGGCGGTGGTTGGCACTGCAGGACATCTTGGCAGGGCAAGGGGTGTGGGGTTCATAGAAGAAGAAGAAAAAGCAGTACCAGCAGAAGAAGCTCTGTCTGGGTTATGGTGAATTCCTTTTCCCAAGCAACAACAGCTCCTAGTGTCTTCTGCAGCCAAAGAGCGAGATGAGCCAGCAGCTGCCCCTGCCCTCCCTTTTATCTGCCCACACTTCTTTCTGGGCCTAGCCAAACTCTCTGTCTTCTCTAGCACCGAATAAGTATCAGCAGTAGATTTCTCCACTAACTAATAGAAAAAATTCGATAAGTAAGAAAGAACAAAAGGAAAGACACCTAACCCCCAACATATATGTATTCATAATAAAAAATAAATAATAAAGAGAGAAGAGAGCTGTTTAGAGGGACATATCTGGTCATGACTTGACTATTGCCATAACCTGAAGAGCTTGACAATGCAAGTCATAGCAAAGGAAACTTCCTGACAAGATCTTCAGGTTGTTCAAAATTATGAAGCAGGTCAAGGAAGCTGAGTGCCTCAGCTACACCGGGCAATAGTTCGACCCGTTGAGTACACATTTTACTATTTCTTGAATTTCCTATCAGGAAATTCTAGAAAATATTTTAGATGCAAAGCTGAGGTACAAAGAAAGAATTGTTCTTCGGAGGTATAATTGCTGACCTTGTTCCACTAAAGCTCTGCAGAAAACTTTCAAGAAAGGACCTTTCTGTGACTCTCAGCTTCTGTCTCTAATACAAATAGAGAGAGCGGCCTTAAGCCTTTGGAGGTTGAACTTGATGATGCAATAGATCTTTTCCATCTCTATTTTTCATGACTGCACAAACAAATATTCATGCCTGGGAGCATTAATCACTGTTGGGTAGAGGTCTAAATCAAAGAAGGGAAATAATATTTTGTACATGCTCAGCATACAATGTTCTAATGTTTATAAGTATGTAATTTCCAAACCAAATTTCTTCAAACACAGCAGTGCATCATTCAGGAGTATATTCATTTTCAAGGCTGAAGTTTCAAAACAAAGTTGTTTTAAGTTACTGGAGCTGAAAAGCATAAGAAAAATACCTTAAATGGTGAAAATTTTTTCCCTCCTCTTGATTGGATATTTTTGAAAAGAATAGATAAACAGCTGGGCTGATGTTTATGAAAGTTTCTAAAACCAATTTAGTTTTGAACTGAGACTGAATATTAAAAACTTGAGCCCCTAAGGTAATATTTTTTTAAGAAAGTTATAAATGTCTGTGATTTAGAATTGAAATGTCGTTTCAAGCTTGTCAAGATCATCACAACTGCAATGCTACATTAACTTTTGTTGTGCAAAGCTGTAGCAATGATAGAAAAAAAATTTCTCCCATTTTCCACTGACCTGCAGTAAGTTATTCTGTAAGAAATCTCTCACAAAATCAGAAAACAGACAGTAAGAAAAAGGATGAGTAGAACTAGAGAAGGGGAAAATGAATAAGAATGAATGATAAGTGGGGGAATGAAAAACAAAACAGAAATAAAATAAAGATGAAGCAGAAAAATTGATTTTCAATTCCTCCGTTTCCCCAGGGGAGGATAAGGGTTCTTTGGTCAATGTTTATTTTTCACCACACAGCAGTGGAAAACACATGACATAGGGACAGTAAAGAAGAAGCCAAAAAGAATATGAAAATCTGAGGGAAGGTAGAATAAGTGGATAAAATAGGGAGCTTAAAAGAGAAATTATCAAGGAAAGTAATTCTGGACGTATTGCCAGAATTCCTAGAAGAGTCCTGGGATGATTCACTCAGTTAGAATTCAGTGAGAGCACCATTTAAAACCATTTTTAGAAATCTGCAAAAGCAGAGCAAAGAGAGTAGTAGGCTGTGAGAAGCCTGAGTGGAGAAAGACACAGCCTGGAATTGTCCAAGGCTGCTGAGCTATGTTTTTTCTTTCTTCCACTTGCTCTAACAGCATAGATCTGAAGCCTTATTGGTTTTCTGCTGATACTATTTTCACTCTTCTCAGATGCAAAAACATATGCCTTGAATTCTGCATTTTCTACTTGTCACCAGGTATTATTCATTCATGGACTCCTCCATGAGTCTGAGCCACAGGTCCCACTCTTATCTTCTTCCAAACCACTCTCAGGGGTTGAGCATCGTTCCTAATTTTTCCTGGATAAACCAGCTGCCACATTACAAACACCCGTTCAAGTTCTGATTTGTCTACTTAAGAGTGAACTGTTTGCTGCTTTGTGGCCATAACCTGATATGGGCAGACAACAACAGGAAAAATCTACCTCTCCTCTCCATTGACTACAGATATTCTCTCTCCTTTCCATACCTTATTTTAAACTAGTCATCCTTACTCCCTAGCCAACAGCAAGAAAAATTCAGTGACTCATTTCACCCATTCTGGTCTTGCTGACATTTAGAAATAAATGTCAAGTTGATAGCTTCTCTGGGAGACAAGAGAAAGTCGTTGTCCCCTGCTATTCAAAGATCCTTGGTGCAACATTCTTAGCACTTTTTGCAATATTCTACATATTATATATCTTAAAAGGTACAAACTATATCAAACTTCACCTTTATTTTAGCAAATCCTGAGCAGGTAATAAAAGGGTGTATAGCAGACACATTAAGAATAAAGATAATAAACCTGATAAGAGAGCACTTTGATCCGTAATATCCTTCCTCTTGGGAACATATGTGTATGTTAGTTTTAGGGACATCTTGCACCAAATACAAGAAACTTCACTTAACCCTAAGGATGCCTCATGAAATGAGTGTCACATAATACAGCCCACAAGCAAACCTTTTGTACAGTGTGAAGGTGGTGAAAGGAAGGTATTTGGCAGTATAGATTCAAAATTCTGCTATTTGAAAAATTTCCATTGGGACTGTTTTTCAAAGACAAATACCTTTGACAAATGTCTGCACATAAATATTTTGATCTGGAAAAAGCTGATTCTGTAGAAAAACAAAGCTTCTTAAATCAGAACATATATATAAATCTCTGTCTACATCTACATCTAAAAAGAAACAAATTTTGGTTCTGTCATACATCAATAGCCATAAAGATGCATTGTGGGACAGGGAGTCAGGTTTCTTGAAGTTCAAAATCTCTGTATTAGTTTGAAGTTCCTTGGAGAAAATGTATAATTTTAAGTGTTTAAAGAGACTGTGAGGCATCCCACAGGCAAATAACTCTATAATACTGTGGTATGGCTCTGCTTGATGTATATCTGAGACAAAAAATTTTTGCACCAAAATATATGAGGTTTAATTTTTCACAAATACTTAACCACTTACTTCAGCTTAATTCTTTAGAAAACAATAACGTGTCTAATACACAGGAGTTTTCAGCAATGAGGGGGCTTAATATGAAAGCTGGTGTGGGGGTTACTCTGCATCCTTAAGTGGAATGGGTAACAGGTACAAAACCTCACAGGAGTGCGATACTTGTTGACTTCCTGATGCGAAAAAAGAGTGAGAAGCCTCTCTGTAGCATAACTCATTCCCTTAACATGGTTTTGCTATTTCAAGGACAGTAAAAAATTCTAGGCATGCTTTTTACTGAGAGATATATAAGGATAAGATGGAATTTAATTTTGAGGGGAGCTTTTAGGGACAATTAAATCAGTTCTTACATAATTTAGGTGAACGGCCTAGGTAGGCAATTAGAAATGTATCCCAAGCTCAACAGCCCTATGACAAAACATGCAAAGACAAAGAGGACTTAATTGCTTCCTTTTTTTCGCATTAAAAATTCTGCCAGAGGTAAAGTCTAAGAAACATTAAATAATTTGTCCAAAATTGTCCCTAAAGTTGATGGAAACACAGACATGGTATCTGACATGAATTCTATAATAATAATCTATGCAAACTAAGTATATCTTCTGGGTAGTAATCACAATGGCTCAAGTCTGCCTTGATCAAAGCCAGGGTCTGACTGTAGGATGAGAACTGACAGCCTCATATTTAAAAGATTTGAAGACTGTGCAGTTAAAAGTTACAATGTTTATCTACAGCAATGGGATCTACATATCTTGGAATGAAAACAGAGTCTGTAATGACATCTAGTCACTTCTGGTTTTAGTGAAAGTCAGATCAGCTAATCTTTAACTTTCTCTTCAAATGGTGACACACTTTTGATCACAAAACAAAGAGGAGAAAAGAATGCAGAACACACACTTTTTACAACAATTTTTTTCCTAGAGAGGTACAAAGGTTCTAGGTGTTTTCAGCAGATACTTCAGATCACTTAGTAAAGGAAAATGTTCTGGAAATACCAAGAGCAGTACTCCTTGTGACAGCTTTCAGCACAAAAGATGGCTTAAGATCTTTCTGCCCACTGTCTGCTTTCCTTCCTCCCTCATCTCCAACACTGTCTTGGTGCTTACCTGTGCCTTATCAGTGCTCTGCTCTATATTTCATCCATGAGTATAGTTTTCTTTAATAGAAAGGAATCTCTTACCGAGAGTTTCTGGGTTAAAAACACAGAAGTTTGTGTATGCATGTGTGTTAAATAGATTTTCCACATCTTTAAACCAATCCCACACAAGTACTAGGATGGAAGGAGGTGAAGGAGTAACTTTTGTCAGGATGTAGTTCACTTAAAGTAGCTCTGCCACCAAAGGTTTCATAACATGAAAAAAGGATATTTGTAACTCTGCTCACAAGTAGAGCAGCATTTTCCAGTCTCACACAAAACATGTTTCTCTGCACAGACTGATAGATTTTTATTGAGCTTTCTGATTGTTCTATTTTATCACTTGAGGCAAGCAACAAAGCTATTAGAGCTTTATTTTAATCGTCTAACAGGTACTATTGCAGTCCTTTGGGTCCGTTTGTGGTACACCATTTTTAATTAAGAGGTTATGGACTTGCTCACACCCCTGAGACTCCATTAAATACAGCTGGATGGTACATAATGCTCACTGAATTAAAGCACAAAATATGTGTGACTGTAAACATGCTGTCTTAAGAAACGTCCAGCTAAAAATTCAATGGAAAGTTTAATGAAGCTTGTCAGCTTGTCTAATAAAGAACACTGCCACTCTGTACAGAGTTGGAAAGCACAGAAAATTTTGTCACAGTCTTTTTGTCAGACAAGATGAGCACTGAAGCCCAAGCTGAAGTATAGATGAGAAACCATTGCTTCTCATTTGATATAGTTATGTTGCTCTCTCAAACAAATTCAGAAAACATGGAAAAGGGAGAGCTGTGAGTCTGGAAGAAGAGAAAGAGAGCAACATTTTGCATTTTGAAATAGTTCAGAAAGAGGTAAAATGAAAGGAGGGCAGCTGGTGAACCTCTGGTGAGTCCCTGAATTCTGAGTGTTAGCACACAAAGAGTTTTTGGGCGATCAGATTTGGAATGACTGCTTTGTTAGGAAGGTTCTTCCATTCATAACTGGGTTCTACTTTGTTCTAGAAATAAGTTTTGCTGTGGAGTGCTTGTTAAAGTCCACTGCATGGTTTTCATTTCAGTCTGAGGAAAGCAGGGATTCAGGTATTTTATATATTATATATTTCAGTATTTCTACTGGAGGATTTCTGAAAATCTTACAAATCTAAGAAACCAGTTATTTTTACTTTTGTTTCTGTAGCCCAATGTGGTTGTTTCTTTAGCACTATTTAATGCTATCTGCCACAATCACGTAGTGTTCTTTAAAGGTGATTAGTTTGTGGAGGAATATGCGGCTGTGCTGGGCGTTTTGAACATGACTGTTGCAAGATGCATTTGTTGCATAATGTTAACCATGATAATTAGAAAGTTGAGGTTGGTGAAATCCATGGACACTCTAATGCCCTGGTAGTTGTTAACAAATTGTTGAAGAAAATTGCTATATGACTCTGAGGTTTTAGGTCAGATAAAAAAAATTATCCTCATAACAGCATAGATATCCTCCTATATACAACTCCTCACAAACCTCTTAAACCAAGATTTTTCTCTGATTATTTTTCCTTCAAGAATAACTGCTTGTATCTTTCCATGGGACTTGGTGAAACAACAAGTGATAGAGAAATAAAGGAACTATTTTGCATTATGCCCAGCTTTAAAATCTGCATGCTGCTATGTTCTTCAAGGTGAGACAGCGATGGTAGAGGATCCTGGTAAAATGCATGGATACACTCTGAATGATCAGAAAGGTTTTATGCCAAGAATTTTTTGAGGTATATTTTGAGAAAAAAAAAATGCTGTCTAAATAAGTAAACTGACACAGATATTCTATATATCCTACTTCTTTTACAACCATGGTTGTGTGTGATGCGGCTACCTGAGTTCCTGTATTCATCATTACTGAGCAATATACAGAAACCTCTAGGGAACAGGGGTGGAAAAAGAGAGCTGGTAGTGCAGCTTTTTGTTGGAACTCTCTGAGAAGTCATTAATAGTGTTTTTGAGTTTAAAGACACAGAGTTTAAAGACACTTTTTGCCTTGAGTTCCTTTTTGTTCTGAGTATCAAAAAATTGCTTGGTTGTCTTGCTGACACAGTCTTGCATGATGCATCATTTCTGAAGCTCTTACAGAACTTAAAGATCATCATTGTTTTCAGTGAGAGGCAAAATACAGCTTGAGGGGAGATTATCAGTTACTCTCATCCATCTACATGAATATATGGTCAGACTTTGGGCTTTCAGATGTGTTATTCCTAAAGCAATCTACTTTAGAGCCTGACAAGCGGAAGAGTGCCTAAAAGCAAAAAATATTGTTCCAGGAGAAGAAGTTATAATAATGTAGATATGGGAGAGAAGGCTAAAATCTGTTTTACCATAAAAGTCCCACCAGTCGGGCTGGCCATCACGCACCATGAAGGATATCAGGTCATCCATCCTCATTAGCTCTCTTCCTTTTCCTACCACTAGCTGTCTGCAGAGCAAGAAACATATAAGATGAGACAGGGGGCAGAGATTTGGTGGAAACTCCTCATTTACTCAGTCTGTGTGAACAACAGAAATTGTGTTGGAAAGAAAAGAACAGCAAGGACAGAGGTGTGCTGGACAGTTCCTCATCAGTTCCCCCCAGCCCACTATTCTCCCACCTTCATAGGAAACAGAAATGGAACATTTTTCAGGAGTAAATAGAGGAGAGAGAGGTTGTGCAGAGGGAAAAAAATGGAGTGGAAGGAGAGAAAAGCAGCAAGAAAAATACTGACATTTGTTACACTGTGTCATGGCCTGAAGGTCCCATTTTGTTTGTGTACCCTTCTGCACGCCATTATTTCAAACATCAAAAAAATATAGCGGTTACCCTGGGAGTGTAAAAATAAACAAATCCTGCAAGAACAGATTTACTGTCAGAGGTCTGAAAATGCTGGTAGCAACAAAACATGTTATAGAGAATAGATATCATAAAAGAGAACTGTAGAGCTTCTTAGTCAAACCCACATAGATTTCAACAACACCCAGGTCCTGCAAGACATCTTTCAATAGCATCAAAAGACAAGGAAAAAAGTTGTCCTTACTGAAAATAACTTCTAACGTGCTCAATGGCACAAAAAATCTTTTGGTTGCTGGGACTCAGCGTACCAAAACCTAACTGCAGAACTGTAAAATATTTTCAGGCATCAGCAACTATCTAAGGGAGATGAAATCAGACTAATCTAGGGAATGTATTTTACCATTGTGGAATATACCAGCATGACAAAGTCAAAACCAAGCCTCCTTTGAACAAGCAGAATGAAAGAGATTCTGAAACAAATTCCTTGAGCTTTTTGTCCCCCAGCTCCTTGGGATCTTGGATTCTGATATGCCATACCCTGGGAATAGGTGTGCAGCTGCTGGAGGAGAGGCTTTGTGCAACTGGAGTCCAGCCTTGGGTAAAGGCAGGAGGAAGGACCAAGCATCTGCCAGCAGCCGTGCAAGGATCACATCTTACATAGCACATTGGTCTTTTCAGGCAGCTAGTCAGAGTTCAGCTCCACTCTGTTGACTTTTTGAAAAATGAGAGTTATGCTTGCTCACTGGAATTTTTAAGCATTTTTCCAGGAACTTCTAGCCCTCATATGCAAACATATTTGTCTGAAAAGCTTCAAGAAAACTCTTATTTGCTCAGAAAACTTTTATTTTCTCAGAAAACTCTGGCAAGCTTTTTTTAATGCATTTGTTAGAATCTCTAAGAAAACCAGTGAGGAGAAGAATGAAAAAGCAAATAACAGCTTAACCTAAGGTTTATCTAGTAACAGGGAAACTGGTGTACAAAGCAGGTACTAATGCCCGTGGAGTAACAGTAATGTCATCATCTAACAGCCAGGGAGAGCAGTAATGCTCATTGCTATACACTGAGTATGAGTTACTATGTTAAATATGCCTTTTCTTTTCTGTTTAAGAATTTATCCATGTCAAGTAATATGCTCAAAGACAATTGCGTATTTTCTCTAATTGCAGCAAAAGGTGTTTCAACCCTTTTAAGGAAGGTGATAAGGGAAAAATACTCTATTCCTCTATTTTTCATTAATGAATTAGTTCCATTTTTTTTCCTTTTTAAACATATTTTCCAATGCCAAACACAGACATGCCATTTGCTTGCTGGAGGAACGGAGAAATAAACAAAAGCTCTTCATTATGACTGACAAAGTTTGGTACATTTTGTAAGTCAGAATTTTTACACTCATTAAAGAATCTCTGTAGCTACCAAACTCACTTTACATTTTCCCTATGTATTGTGCATGTCTCTAAACTCCCCTTAACCTTCTCTTCTGTGTTTTTTCACTCTCATAACACTAAGCCTTCCCCCCTTCCAGAAATATGAAGCAGCATCCAGAGGTCTGGAATCCTTCAGTGCAGAGACCAGGCCGTTCCAACAAATAGTTTTAGGCCACAGCTGTGAAATGTGTGTTAGCTTCCACTCCTGTACTTAGGTTACATAGGCAACAAAGATCTACTGACGATATCAGTTACTCCTTTAGCTGAAAAAAACAGGGGTTCGTGTTTACCCAGCCTCCCAGGGAAGGAAAGGGAGTTCTTCCACTTGAGATTGTTTTGGTGGAAAAGCCAGGGTGCAAGTCCAGTGAAAAAAATAAGCTGGCATGACAATATTAAAAGTCTGAAGAGGCAAATTGTGAAGCTGAGGAAATGTCAGAATTGTACTCAACAAGCATACATTGCTCTCTACTTCAGGATTCTTGTTCAATACACAGAGTGGATAATGGATGAGAGAGGAGCTGGCAAGAACAGAAAGGATGTTCTTTGCTTCAAAAGCTGGATGGCTGAAATTTATTCCAAATTCAGCTGCCACCTTTGTACAGGATGATGGACAAAAGTGTAGCAATAATGGATATATACAGGAAAAGTTGATTATGTTTTGCAACTCACCTTGAATCTACCATCTCTTAACTTGATTGTCATTTCAACCTTATCCAACTTTTCATATGTTTCTTTCAAAAATATACTTCAAGATGGGTCTGTTTCTCACAGCCTGGAGTGCCTGTTGGCAGGCTGTCCAATGGAAATCTGTTGCATCTAAGGAGCTGTTTTCCATTTTACTGCAGTCCTGTGTGCGGGAGCTCTGCCATCCCAGTGCCTCACTTACACTGACACATATGGCAGTGTGTCTTGATGACCATGTGGAGCTGTTCATGGGCATGCAGAAATCAAGCAGGTTTTAAGCCTCTGTAGCCAATACTATGATTTGAATCTAGTTCTCTCTGGTTCTTCACCAGAAGAATTATGTATGAAAACACTATAAAATCATCTGTATTGTCTATATCTGAGACCTTGGATAAAAAGCATAAAGTTTGATAAATGGTAAAGAGTCTGAATAACGGTGAAAACAAGGTTAGGAAAAAATGCAACCAGGCTATATGCATTCATTGTTTGGAGACTTGTATGTGTGCATGTATTCACGATGTATTACAGGCTCATGTCATAACCTTTTTGCAATAACACTGCATAACAACATACTGCTTTTTACCTTGTAGTTGACTGACTTTTGCCATTTTGCAGTATTGCCAAAGAGGAAAACACACACTTTTCCTTCAGTTGTTTTTCTCCTGATATTTGTGAGAATGCTGGAATCAGCACTGACCTGTGCTAATAGGAACCACTAGCCAAAACACCACAGCTGAAGAGATTGACCTTTGCCAATAGCGAGTTCATCTTGTGGAAGCCAATGGACAGGGAAAGAGCAAGAGCGCGGGAGTTACAGCTCCGACAGCTCCAGAATTACAGCTCCAACAGTAATGGGCTGTAATTGAGTTCTCAGCCTTGCTTTAAGTGCCTTGGTCCTATTTTCTGTGAAAGTTGCTCTCGTTTACGCTCTTCGTTAGGTTCTGTCAGGCCCCATTTAAAATAATGAGGCTCCTTCACTCACTTTCTCCTCTCATAGTTTGTAGCAGACAAGGGAACTTTCAAAGGAAGAACAAAACTCGTTTTCAGGGAAGAGTGGGACATTGTAAATTACTGATACCCAGGATTCTTGCAGAGGCAGTTAGCCGGGTATGACCTTGACAAAGGACAAATCAAACACACATTATCCAGTGTTTTCAGCCAACATCTTCTGTTCCCAGGAGGTGCAAATTCACTCTGGATGCCCTATAAAGCTCGTGCTCTCTAGCAGCTGATCACATATCAGTGGAGCAGGATGGATATAAAAAATAATGGGTCTTAGAAGGGCTTTATGAAAGTTGAGTTTGAATTGGGAGCAAAGGCCATGTGTGGAGAGATGCTGAGCACTCACAACCATGCATTTCTCCAACAGAGCTGAAATGCCCATAGTTCCTTTACATGTAGAATAGCTCTACCATGAATTGATTGATCCCATGATCGGGTGTGTGCTGTAACTATCCACAACTGTTCAGGGTGCAATAACCTGCACGTGACACAATATCCATTCGCTGATCCTGCTACTATAGACACTAATGAAAATATATTCTGCTCCTTCAGAAGTCTTCTTAATCACCTTTGAACAAAATCTAAAATAACCATTGTTCTGAGACAAGGGTGGGAACAGGTTTACGTACTGCTTCCTTTCCTTGTAGTAAGAGGGCTGGAAGCCAGACACAAGCCCAGCTCACTGCACAGTCTTTACTGATCCATCTTTACTAATCAGTCTTTACTGATCAATCTTTTGGGCTTGAGGCTGGAATGGTCTAATACTTCTGGGCTGAGGAATGAAGATCCAGTTGGTTTATCTCTATCACATCTGCACCAAATTTCAGTGTCTCTCACTTTATTTCTCTGTGTTTATAACCCTGTTTTGAGAAACGGGTAGATACCTAAAACTCTAAGATACAAATTTCTTTTCTTCTCCAGAATGGGAAGCTCTTTTAGCTTCTTTTAAATGAGCTGATAGACTGAAAACTCTATGGAAAAGACAGAACTACCTGACAAGCAGAAGCCTGGAAAAATTCATCACATGACACCCATTCTAGTACTGGGTTTGGTTGCAATGTATGAACAAACCATTAGGTGTCCCTTTGTGCCTTGCAAAGCTCCTGACAGGGCATAGTGCCTAGGACCTTCAAATAGGAAAATATAAAAAAGCACAGCTCAAAGCTGTGCAGAAACTTTTCTGCCTTTTTGCCTGCTATGGTGCTCTTTAGTAAATTCCACTTGCTCAAGAAGGAATATGCTTCATTATATAAACAAACTACTGTCATTCTCCACTCTCTGTGTTAAGCGTGTCCTTCTAGTATGTTGGCCAGTGTTGAACTTCAAGGCTATTGGAGCAGTATGTAGAGGGGCAGGTAGATAATGTGTTCTTGCAAGGTTTAAAAAGGAGGTCCAGCTCTGGACCTTCACTTTGCCCACCTGCAGGAGGAAAAGTTTTCCTAAAACACTGAAACAGCAGCAACAAATGCAACTGCCAGAAAACATGGCAAGCAGCATGTGGCTGGGAGGAAGGGTTTCTCAAGGTTGCTATGATTCAGAGGAAGGACCCTCTGTAAGGTATTGAACAACATCCTTTCTTCACAGGAAGGAAGAAGATGACTTGTCTATGTTCTGGATGCTTGCCTCTTAAGCCATCTACTCCTGTGCTGTCAGCACTTTACAACATTCAGCATATGCCTTAGGTACAAAGAAAGGAATCACAGTTTATTATTTAGTTATAAATGTAATCTTATGATCTCTAAATTGGTGAAAAGACAAGAATTGTTTGCTATTCCAGCTCTGACCACATGCAGAGCTGCAGAAAGAGACACAAGGCTGAGTCTGCAAGAAACGTTATGATAACTCATTACTAACAATCCCCAGAGCTGCTGCTTTTCTTCCCCAATATTGCTTTTCAGGATTCATTATGCTTTCTTCCTTCTTTCCTTTTCAACATTTTCCTTTTGCCTTTTCTCAAGGATCCAATTTACCAGTACTCTCACCTTGCTTCTAACTATTTCAGAACCAAGTAATATATTTTTACATTGTTTTTTTCCCTTCCCCTTCTTCCTTCATACATAACTTTGTTCTTCTGAGTATAAGAAGATTTAGACAAAGTACTGTGAACTCCAGTCTTTAAGTCTGGTGTTTATTTGCCTTCTGGTTTGTTTTATCTTTACAGCTATTTATTATTGGCTGTTCTCTTTCTTTGGTGTTTCTCAGTGGTGGCACTCAGGTTCCTTTATTATACACACTGGTTGAAATTTATAGTCACTGTTCTCTCATAATAACACTAAAAAGAAGGGAAGATATCCTATTACGCTGTCTGTTTATTAGCAGCCTGGAAGGTCTCTTTGGCACTAGTGTTGCTGATACAGTTCTGGAGCCACCATATTTGAGACAGAAAGTGGCATTTGTCCTGCAATGACAAAAACTTTACATTCCTCATCTTTCTGACTAGCTTACTGTCAATTGCTTCGTTGCATTTTATTAAGAAAATGTTTTACGCTATTTTTTTTTTTTACTTTGCTTGTGTTGGTCGTGTACATTTAAAACTGCTGTTCATCTTGCTGCCCAGGGCTTTCTGCACCACAAGACACACATGGACTATGACTTAAGGCTGTGTGTGGAGGAACTAGGAATCTGGGAGCTATGTGTTCACACAGCCTCATCCATTAAATTTTAATAACTTAGTTTGGGTGGTAGCACAGACTACAAGACAATCATGTTCTGGAGGTACATGCTCTGCACGTATCTTCCCATGGCACTGAGCAGCACAACAGGGGCTGCCTGCCAAGCAGACACGCCAAGCCCAATGCAGAAAGCACATATAAAATGGTCAGAAGAAATTTTTGCAGCACAATCAGTGCCACACTAGTAATTTAAGAGTTACATTTGAAAAAAACTATCCAGGATCTGGGGACAGGATGTCAATTCTGTTTGACCTGAACCACATCCTAAATTGAGGCTCCTCTGAAAAGCTGACAAAGTAACATACTCTGCCATGAGTCACTGATCTTCTTCAGTGTGAGTGTTCACCGCAGTAGCCAAGCAGAAGCTTGGAGGCTTTAACTCATCTGCTTGCTACATCATTCCATATAGGAAAGATCCAATATCATATTATTGCTATTGGACTCAAGAGGCGTCTATTTACAATTATTTCTCAAAGGTGGCTTGGCTTTGGCTGTGTAAGAACCAATCCCTACAACAGTCATTGCTATTGTAACTGCAGATGGATTGCACTTTTGTCCTTCTTTGTTTAAAGACTTGCTCTAGGAAGAGAACTGTTGCATTTTAAGAAAAAAAACACCCACCTTCCTTTGGGATCATCCTCTCTCTTTATTGTAGCCAAGTCAGTAACAAGAGAACAGAAGTTAGGTGGCTATGCCATGCTAGCAATAGTACAGCATTTGAAGAAATATGAAATCCATGCTGAGATCCTCAACTCGATCCTAAAAGCAGGGAAGTCTCTGCTGTCAGTCTTGGGCCCCAATGAGATATTATGGCTCAGTGCTAGAGCCTCCAGGTGTGCATCCTCTTGCTTAAGCTGATTTGCAAGCCCATGAGGCAGTGCACCATCCAGAATCGTTCACTTTCTTGCAAAACTGACTGGTGTGAAGCTGCAATGTAGTTGTTTTCCAATCATAACTGGTCCAGCACTGTAGGAAGTCAGAATCCCACCTTAGGGTTTGGAGGAGAAAGGAATCCTTGGGATATAAAGAGCTGTCCCCCATGAGAAACAGGACTTATGCAGGTAGTTGAAGAAGTCAGCAAGCTCCCCTTGAATTGGATGGGATTCAGTGAGTTGTGCATAGCTCTGGGAAACAAGAAGAATACAGGAAGAAATATTTTTATTTTTATGGAATTTTTTTAAATATTTATAAGGAATATTTGTAAGGAAATATTTATAAGGAATCCTTACTCTTTAACTGTGATCTGGATTTCAGTTTGTTCGACTTGGATATTTGGGGGATATATGGACAGATCATTAGAGTTCCCAACAGCAAAACCTGGGATGCAAGAAAAAAAAAATATCTAGAGGGAAGGTTTTCTTTTACTTTGTTACAAATCACTTGCCATAATCTTCTTTATGTGCCAGCCTGCAAGAGCCTCTCATGCCTCTGATCTCAGTTTTAATTAAACTCCACTCAGAACTCTGTCTCAGTGGTTCTCATAGGAGACAATGAAGCAGCCTGCAAAAGTGATTCAGGTGAGAGGTGAGGAGCAGGAGAGTGATGGAAGTCTCACTTCTATCTGGGCTATTTTTATACTGCTCTCATCAGCACAGTACCAAGATGCCTTCCACTAGCACAAAAAGCTGCACAATTAGCGTCTTGTAACTGTGCCTCTTTCTCTTCCCTCCCACATCCACTGTGCACAGGGGGATTGTAGTTACAGTTAAATACTTTATATGCAGAACTAGAAGTTTATAGATCTTCAGTACCTGATACTGAAGATGTTGGGTTGTCAATGGCTAAGCCAGAAACATTCTGGCAATGTGATACAATACGACATAATGTGACCCAGTGTAGTGTAATGTAAGCGTTCTTCACCCATAGCACTTATCTCTTCCTTGAAAAAAACTAAAAACTAACCTATAGAAAGCTACCAGCATAGTTAGTGCCAGCAGGGAAGACACAAGAGCCATTTCCCAACAGGAACAGCAGGTATCCATGTCAGTGTCACAGGTGAGAGGTAAAGACCAGGTAGGTGTGTTTGATGAGTAGCAGTGGTGAGTCAGTGACCACTGACTCCCAGTGACCCCATGTTCACCACAACAGCGAGGCAGACAGGAGAGGGAGGCTGAAATACAGCAAGATGAGAAGAGAAACTACAACTAAGTAAAGCTTTCTTCCTGGGCCACGAATCAGGGGAATACTGTGGGCCTCACCTGCCTGCCTCCTCCAATGCCATTTGATCTCTAATTGCTGCAGCACCTTTGATGGGCTATGATCCCCACTGTGGCTCTGAGATGAAGTAAAATACAGGCAAAGTAGGAACTCACTGATTCTGGTACATAATTAATGAAACTCCCATGTAAAAGATCCAGTTCATGAATTCCAAGTTGATGAAATATTCAAAGGAAGATAAATACATTTGCAGGTATTAGATTCCTTGGCACTTAAAATCTCTCAGGACATTGTGCCAGAGAGTTCCCAGCCATGTTAATTTAATCACACTGGGCTGTGTGTAACCTGCTGCAGAATGCACGCTCTGCCACATAATGAGAGGTAGGAGACCAGGCAGCTGGAGAGCCATGGATGGCACCAAAACCACCAGCCTGGCTCCCAGTCACCAGAGTCTGAGGATAGCTTGGTGCATCCTATGGACTTCTTTGTGAGAGACATTGGGCAGAGTGAGAAGCCTGGGGAAGCTCCCCAAAAATATTTCCTCCAAGCGGAGGCACTGGGTTGTTCCAGTCTGTCGCAGGGGTGCACTGAAGCATGGAAGCTATTGGAGACCAAGTGGACAAGGCACTGAGTGGGCAGGGGAGGGCACCAGTGACCAAGTAGGCAGTTGCTCTTAGTGATCTCTCTGGCATATTCTCAGATATCAGCCATCAAAGGCCATGGGGAGAAGGACTCTGTAATGTGGTGTTGGGATCTCCCATGCACCAGGGACATAAGTTGACTGCAGTCACCACTAGTCTCTGAGCACTCACATTTCCCAGCCATGGACAGGTGCATCTAGGTTCCTCTTCTGTCAGCTCCCAGGGACATCACTTCTGACACCCTAGAGCTCCTCAAGGCATCAGGGACACATCCCACAAAGCACCCCACGCATCCCACAAAGCATCATCATTGAAGGCACAGACATGTCCAGTTTCTCCTTTGAGGGAGACATAGTCTTTAAAATCTTGTCAAAATAGTCAAGTCTGTTGCACCTCGCTGACAAGTAGAGGATATCAGCAGCTAGAAAATATCTACCTGTTGAAATATGAGGGATGCTTTACCCAGTAGAGCTCATCACCACCTTTCTTCCATGTTGGGCTAGTCTCATTCTGTGGTGGGAAGAAAGTCATGCTCCCTTTTCAAAGCAACGGTGTGAGACTTGGCCAAATATTGTGTCTGACAGGATTTGAGAGGTCTTTTGCATGCTAGACAAAGTCAACCAGAAGAAAATTGAGCGGGAAGAGCAGAGGCCATTGAACTGGAGCTTTTGAGGAGCTAGAAAGCAATGTCAGAAAAGTGTCCAAGGTCCAGGAATTTATTGACTTCTTGGTGTCATTTATCTTATGAACTACTGCATTTTTTGAAGGAAAAATTTAGATCTTGGCTGGAATAAATATTTATTTTCTTGTCCAATTTTCTATATATTTTAGCTTTGTAGCTCAAAGTCTCAAGAATATGCTTATAGCTGTTTTCTGTCTGTTCTTCTTGGATGGGAGATAAAACCTCAGATTATATGATGGCAAAAGGCAAGGGTAAGTACCTGCAGTGATGACATCAATGCAATAATATCCTAATGGTTATAATAAGCATGAACTTCTTACTCAGTATCTAAGTGTGTGACTGAGAAAACAGGAGTCACAAAATAGAAATTATGGGAATTCAGCAACACTACAGGAGAAAAACAATCGAAGATACTCTGAGAAATACTTTGCACTAATCACCACTGATTGGTAGTGTGTCCCAATAATGTATTTCTTTGTATGCTTCTTTGCAGGTTTCCTTACCAGTGCTGGAAATGGATTTCCACTGTAATTCTGGGCAGAAACCCACAAATTCTGAGAGGGGTCCATATGATCCTAAGCAGTCACAGGCATATAAATGTAATTATAAAGATAAAACAAACCTATCTGGTGAGCCAAGGAAAATGTGCACTACCTCTAATAGTCAGTCACCCAGTGCCCAGAGTGGTGGGAATCAGATCATCCTTTCTTCTCCAGATCAGTGAAGGCTGAACTAGCTGATATTTGGTACAGAAATGTCAACCTTCCCTAATCTTCAGATTCCAACCCTCAGGACAGGACAAGTTTGTATAAGGTCAAGAATCAACTGTTACAGAAGTGCAATCAATGTCTTCAGGAAGGCAAAGGCTGTCTTAGTTTCTACTCTGTCTTAGTTTTTTCCTCTTTCATTATTAATGCAGCTAATGGGCTTAGGGTAAATAGAAGCAGAAAATATTGCTGCTAAACATCTTAAAGGTTTTCAGCTGGAGTCCTGAGAGCTATTACATTTCCAGAAAGCACAGAATAATTTGTTTATCTCTTCAGTAGTTATACTCTTTCATTCAATGCAGTTGTGAGTTGTTTTATTATATTAGTGCCAACAGATCCATACAGAGACTATTTTCTTTCTAAATGAAGTAACCTATGTGTGTACATGAAGATATGAGCATGCAGACTGCAGGGTACTCCTAAAGGCTAATTTTGGTAAAAATAAAGGAAATCAGTCTGGTCAGCCTTTTTCCATAGTCAATGAAGTGAGAGAGTTCTTCTAAGGAGGCAAACTCATGGCATTTAACATTACGTATGAAACCATTATCTCTCCACAGGCTGTAAAGTGAGGCTGGCCTGCCCCTTATTATCATTATTCTTTTAAATACCCATATGGCTGGTGCATTTATTGACACAGTGATATTGAGGAAGGTTAAATCCACCTTTAAAAACCAAGTGCATTTATAATGGATTAGATAAACTGCATTAAATCCATGAACAGCCTCTGGAAAATGGAAATAAACTGAACTGAATAAAAATTACATTTGTTCTGAAGAAGCATCCATCACAAGGTTTGAATGGAGTCAAATAGGCTTTGTTTTTTTTTTCTAAATATTACTATATGGACAATATTCCTTTAGGTGTCAGCAAAAAGTATATTATCTCCTGTAAGTTTATACCCTGCTTTGCTGTGCCCTGCTTTTTCCACAGACAGACTTGAGAGCCTAATGCATTCACCCTGGAATTTCTGATCTGACTCCTACAAAGCTATAGCTATTACAGAGGGATCTCAATTGCCAGACTTTGCTGACTAACCTAGAAAGACCTAGAGAGGTGAATAGATTACCAAGTGAAAGTGGTAGATTTTTTTTAACATCTTTTTATTAATTTTTACACTGTATATTCTTGTTTGGCAAATTGTTCCAGGTGATGTTTGTCTGCATTTGCCTCAAGAAATGGATTTTATTTGATCAAAACTTTTCCTTTGTTGTTCTTCATATCTGGTCTGAAAACATCTGGTAGGTACAGACAAGCATTATCTCAATATCTCAGTTGTGATTTTACAAGAATTATGGCTTTTACTAAAAATACAAATGAAACACAGATTCCCAAAGACCATTGCAGGCAGTGCATGAATAAAGCTGGTTTGGAAACAGACCTAAACTGGCATAATTGCAGATGATTTCCCAGGTCAGAAATGAAGTGCATCATCAGAGCCATCAGGCACAGTTGCAGACATAGAAAAAGAAATGAAGGGCTGATCACTTCCTGATTATGGTCTCAGTTGCTTGCTCAGAGTTTGCTTGGCAGTATTAATTCCTTGTCTTCCCTTCCTTTGGCAATCTGACTATGGAGGAACATACAGATGTTCACTGTAAAACTTACAGAAGCATATTTTCTAATCTTAATCTTTGAAAGATTATATTTTTTTAAAAATTGCTGTGGAGACAAAAAATGCTATTTGAAATGAAACTGATTTAGGATGCCGTAAGGTAGACTTTGTTCCACATGCATGCCATACCTCTTTATTCATCAGAAAAATATGGCTTGTGGATAAAATACAGAAAATACACCTGATCATAGAGTGTGGGTTGATAGAGCAGATTTGTTGCAGAAGATTGCAAGTGGAAAAGATCTCTTCCTAGGTGAGAAGCATCACCCAGGAAACTTCTATAAAATTAATTTAATGCTGTTGTTTGCCTGACACTTGAACTAGACTTACTATTAGTGGCCAGCATCTCACACAAGAATGTGCAAAATGCAGTCACAGAAGGTCACTCACTGGACTTTTCATGGACAGACAATGTCTCTCTGTTTTGGTTTAAGTACTTTAGTTCTGTGATGGGCACAAACAAGATTTAGTACAGAACTGTCAGTCTGACATTATGGGACACAAAGGAAGATTGAATTCAAATATCTTGGGATGAACAGCTACAGTATCAAGGACCCACTGTATATCAAGAACCTGCTTTTGAAGGAGACTTTTTGAGATAAGTAAGATAAGTTTTATAAAACTGAGCACTGATCAGTCGCATGCAAACAAATAAAGCAGCAAATCTCCTTTTAAAAAGAGATCGAGAACATCATAAAATATTCAACAAGGCAAACAAGGACAAGGTTTAGAGTGAAGTGAAAAAGAAAATTATCTGCTGAATGGTACTTCACCAGCTCAGCTCTTTCACTTCCACACCAGAGATGGCTACTTATCAAAAAAAGGCAAAAGATGGTACCTATACAATCATAGGTCAGGGGAGAAGAAAAAGTGAGACCTGGTTAACTGCATGATTAGATAGAAAAATAGTATTTCTGAGGAACAAAAGCATCAGTAGACCCAGCAGTTCAGTATATTTTCCCCACTACCATGGCCCAGGTCTCCATGTCCTCTGTCTGACATTTTGTGGCACATCCACAAGCATGGCTGTCCAGAAATAGCTAGATTCACAGACAAAGCAGAAATTACACAAAAGGATCAAATAAGGCCTTAGTTTTATGCCAGCCCTGCTGATGTGTTTGTGTTTTCATAGAGGCTTTGTTATAACCTTGGGGAATGTCATGCTACTTCTAATTCCACACGGGAGCAAGATGAGCTGTCAGTTTCCACCACAAGACGCAGTGAATAGCTTTAGAGGGAAAAAGTTCCCACTGCAAATTTGAAAGACCAGCCAAGCACAAATTCTGCTGGTTTATATCTAAATACTGGGGAAGGAGACATTCTGGACTGATTCATCTCACCTAACTTCCATTTGACTAAAGAGCAGTGGCTATGATGCGGTTGGATATATCTGAATTAATGACCTTGGCTTCCCTTCATAGCTAAATGGGTCCTCATCAATGTAGCCAGTAGCGACTAGACAGAAATTCTTCCTTTTCCTAGCTTTTCAAAGAATATTTTCTGGTAGACCCAGAAACTGTGTCATGTAGGGTATTGACCAGTGTGAAAAAACATGTGAGGAATCATTACTTTTCCCAGAGTATTTCTAGTTTGGTTAGCCAAGACAGAAAAAAAGTGGGAGGAAAGAACTATTATCATGTACTACAACTGTGCTATTTCTTTCCCCTTGTTCCTAAGTGACACAAACTGCATACAAATTAAATTTAAACAAGGGAGCAGCAGGGGGATGTGAAATAGCATTATTTGGAACAGAATTCTGAAGGAAAGTGTGCAATGCATCACTAACTGTGGAGAGATGCAGCCAGACCTTCAGATCACCTTTCTTGCAGGGGCAAGCATACATCAAACTGCTTCACGGAAAAATACAAAATAAAAATACTGTTTCTTTCCAGAAAAACACACTGATGGCTCATGCAAATAGTCACATTTAAGCAGTGTAAAAATATTTTGGCATGGGAGATGGTCCACACTCGCACACTTAAACTTTGGCTAATGCAATGACAGTAGGCTGAGCTCCATCATGTTGGGTTTTTTAAAATAAGGTATGGAGAGGCACACAGAGAATTCCAGAAATTTCACAATTCAGTAGCCCAGCAGAGGTTGATCATATGCCTGAAAATTAGATTTATGGGGGATCTTATTTTTCTACTCTAATTTGTGATTATTGCTGTTACTTTGCACAGAGTAGGTCTTACTCCATGAGTATTTCCCATCAGGTTTAGGTGCAAATTTTGCCTGCATTAGAGCAAAATATGCAAAACATGAGCAGAACAGCAAAGAAAAGAAAACATGTTGCTGGACATCTTTGGAGGAAGTAAAATTGCTTACACAGAAGATAAGGCAAGATGTCCTGATGATTCCTAATAGCCTTTTAATCCATGAGATCTGAATATTTGAGAGGGATAAGAGAGATAAAGATCAGAAAGAAATGTAAGACTTTGCTTGTAAGTCTCAACAATGTTAATTTGTTTTTAAATTTGGCTTACAATAACTACCCACATGATCATCAGATAAATGCCACTAAGAGAGTATTTTTTATTTCTACAGTGAAGATAGGATGTGCCTTAGAGTATCCTATCTGAAATTTGGCAGGAAAAGTGCCAAATTCTCATATTTTCCACACTGTTCATAAAAAAGCAGCAAACAGTAGTAGGAATAGGAGTAAAGTTGGCTATCCCACCTTTCTTTGGATAGAGCCAAAATTAATCTTTCCTGAGTTTCTTGCTGATGGAAGTGATCTTAAACAAAGTAAAATTTGCATTCATAGAAATTTTACTATTTGCATTCATAGTAATAAGCTCAAGTGACAGAAATCTAGCTTGAGAAGGGTTAAGAACTCAAATAGCATACAGGTATATATGTGTGTGTACACATATATAACTGGAATTACAGCTACTTTATGGAAGAGTGTAATATCACAAACTCCATACCCATAGATGGTATTTTGAGAAGACACTGTACTTAATTCTAGAATGAGTCGTTACCTCCAGATGACCTATAATTGCATAGAACAAGATACTAAATGGTAAAGAAAAGAGGTGCATGTCTTCTTCACTCCTTGAATTTATGCTTTATAAATCAGCTAAAAAAAATTTTAAAAAACTATTTCAGCATGCCAGTGCAAACTTTATAACCCTGATACCTTTATCAAGAGAATTCAGGAACTTCTATTCCACTTATTCTCAATAAAGCTTAACCTCTTAAGGGCCACTTATTTTGAACATGGGACTTAACTCTCGATCCTCAAAGATATTCAGTCCTGTAGCTTCTGGTCATTTGAATGGAAATACCTTTGAGAATATGAACTCTAAGCAAGTATGTGTGAAAATGTCACTCTAACATTATGGATATATCTCCAGCTGAAAATTAAACCACATTCAACTAGAATGTACTTTTGAAATGTAGGAAATATTCTGGAACAAATCTGTGAATAAAAGTACATGGTCCACCACCAGCCACCTGTGGTATTTTAACAAACTGTTGACTTATGGTCACATTAATACTCCAGTGGGACAGTTTGTGCACTTGCTGCTTGTAAGGTCATGAAGTTTAATATGGAGCATCATCTGATGATACAAAAATGAGTACCTTTTTCCCCATAATCATGTGGGCATGCTTATTCAGTGCTTTGCTTTCATTCCACTAAATTCACCGTCCAAGCAGACCACATTAAAGTGAAGTGGCACACTGTTACTCTTGAGTATGACTGTACTTAAATCATTCTTTCAGGTAAAACCAGGCAGTTCAGTCAGGCATCTGGAAACTTAGGTTTCTTCTACAGCCTATAAAAGTGGTGGAAAGGTATAACTATGCTGGAAGGCAATTCATCCTCTTCAAAGACAGCATCTAAAAGTCTCTGTTGGCTGGAGAGCAAATCTAGGCAACCAGGCTGCACAAATCATTTACTGTTTAGAAGGCAAAGGTAAGAAACTTTAATCCCATCACAAATGTCCAAATACAGAGCTGCTCAGAAATTGTGGAATAGGGTTTTTTGAGTAATTCTATGCACAGGGTAGCTTTAAATCTTCATAAACTAACAGCAGTGATATGGGGAACACTAGATGCAACATCCAGTGCATTTCTATTCTAAAATTCTGGGTGGAAAAAAAGGTAACTACAGTGGTGCTCTCACTCACCATGTAATATTTCAGGAATAAAAATAACTGCAATAGTTTAAAATTTGGCAGTTCAAATAGAGCTTATTTTCAGGAAAATGCAACACTTATATTGTAATGCAAAGATTAGAATGGGAGGTGACATTAGAATGGTCCATCCCTCCATGATTTTCTTGCATGCCAAAAATCTACATCTTAAGATGGAATTTCTAAAACTGTGGTTGAAATCATCATCATACAGAATTATTTACTTGTGATATTTTCTCATTAACATAGTGTGATATCTCATGCTTCAGACTATAGGCTTACAAATGAATTAATATGAGCAGTTTACTGAAACATCTAGTCTGTGTCATATTTTTATCCTGGGATGATTCACACATAGTAGTTACCCAACTGAAAAGCATGTCTTTCATTAACAGCTAAGAAAGGTTAAAAGCTCAGGAGTTAAGGGATCAAACAAATACTTTAACTGCAATTCATTACAGTCACTGTCTTTTTGCTGCTGTAAGAAAAACACAAGTCAGTTCTTTTGAATTCTGCTCATTGATACGCAATGCAAGAAGGAATTTATCTTATTCAGGAATCTGAAAAAGCAGAGCTGTGTAACGTTATGGGGATACACTGATTTTCACAGTGACCCAATAGCTTCAGTCACATGGTCCTGGAAGCAATCTAATGCATTTGAACCATTGTAATTTTGTGTGTATAAAAGGCCAGGACTCTTCCTGACCTTGTTCAAGTGAAATTCAACTTCCTTTGTATTGGGTTAATAAAACTATAAATGTTGTCAATGGCCCTAGAATCATTAATTCATTTTTAAATCTACTGACTGCATTTGGTTTGATGACCTTGTCTGGCAATAAACTAACTCTACAGATTATTAATTGTTATTGGGAAATATTTGTATATTATTTCAAAGCAGCAAATAATGCCTCACAGATATGAAAAAACACAAGGAGAGAGATTTCAGCTCTATGTTGTTTTTGGTTTTTTTTTTTTCCTTTTTTGTCATGCTGCAGGGAATTCTCTCTGATGTGCAGGACTTTCCACTGGGGTACTGGGGACTCTGAGGCTGGACGAAGAACTTGGCTGCATGACTCATACCATCTCTTGGAGCAGACCACACTATGCATTACCTACACTCAAAGCAGGCCTTGAAGGCAAAAGCAAATTAAAAATATTTATTTAAAAAATCCAAGAGAGACCTTATAGTTAGAAAAAGATATAAAGACATGGGTGAAAAAATGGAAAGAAAATTATATTTGATCTATTTATCCCAAGATGAAATCTAAAGTCCTTGAACAGTCGTTGGTAATAATCTACATTTTAACTTACATTTATAGGAGATATACTTGAGCTGCAAAAATATGTTAGATTTCATGTCTAATTATTCCCTTCACTTTTACTTGGAGCTCCATGTAGATTCTTAAGTCTCTTTCTCTTTTCATTTCTTTCCCTTAAGGATTATTGATCCTTAATTAATTTCATATAAATATGTCAAATGACATCCACATTTTATACAGACTTTTTTCTGTTCCTGATTGAGCCTAGACATAAGATTAGCCAATCACACAGAGATGATGGCAAGTCTGGATGATTGATCTCCACCTCTGTTTTTACAGGATGAGGAATAGACCCACATTTTTCTTCACAGATATTCTGTTCCGGTGGTTGGGCTGAAAGAGCAGCACTGTTTTTCTTGGTTCGGTTCATGGGAAAAAAAAAGAGTTTGTGTCTGAAGTATCCCAGTTAACACGACCCACAAATTCATGGACAAGTCACTGCATAGAGAATGAGTGCTCACCACTGCTCTCCCCCTGGTGCCCCTTTACCCTGGTCCTAGGCTGCAGTAATCCCCTGCAACAAAGGTGACCTAGCACTGCAAATTATACCCTTGTTCACCGTCTGGAGCCCTGGAATGGAGGGAAAGGTGCTTGCAGGGAGGGAAAGAAGTCTATGCAAAGATTCATTGTACAGAGGCCTCCAAACCAGCTTAACGAGGAAAGGCTCCAGAGCTCTAGTCATCTCTCTCATTGCAGGCATCTAAAGCTATCAGGAATGCCCTACAGTATTATCCCTGGCTTCTAGATGCTGCTTCAGAGTGTCCCACAGGTCCTGTGCCACGTCTGTCAGACCTCTGGGAATGTTTTGCTTACTCCCGTGCTATTTCAAATGTTCCTAATGCTTATGCTTGGAGGGAGTGAATTGAGTGTTCAATATCTATGATCACACCACTCACTCAGAACAATGACATTTACTATTTGTATGCTCCTCCCACACTTCTTGTTCTGCAGTTAAGGATCCTCACCAAAATCTGAGCTTCTGTGTGCCAGGAGTTCTGCACTAAGCTAATGAGAAATAGTCCCTAACCTGAAAGGATGGGGGGAGGAAAGCAACATGTCTTGCCAAAACTTACACAAGGGTTCTGCTGCAAAAAAAAACCACCACAAATTCACATCCTCAGAATACAGACAACAGCTACACAGTCCAGATTCTCCTTTTGTAGGGTACTTTTGCAATATATCCTTTATCTTGTCTGCAATAAATCTAACACCTTGTGACCCAAGAGGGTCAGTGAAGGAGGACTGTCTAAGTCTGTAAAATATAAACTGAATTAAGACAAAATCAGACCTGAAATGCAATTATCCCTTTTCTGTTCCTTGAAATATCTCCATTCTCCCTGCCTTTTCCTACTTTCATTTCGTGCCACTTGGAGTAGGATTTATTTTCAAGCAGAAGTAGGGAATTATATCCACTGGGCTGCAGCCTCTCATACCCTATATATCACAAAAAGCTCTTTACCAGCAATGTATTGCTAAGAGGTTTTTGTGCAAAAACTTCAGCTACTCCGTGGGGATTTCCTTACACCCACACAATGCACAAAACTGTTCAATGTTATGATGCTTGTATAGTTTATTCTTGTTTCTGCTTGCTCTGTGCAGACTGGAGGCTATATTTTGGGGATCTAATGGGTGCCAAATGGGAGTAGATTTCTTGGCAATGACTCCTAATGTCTGTCAAGCTGGAATTTTGAATAGAAAGGACCACTGAGAAAACAACTCCACCCTAAATCTCAAATAACTTTGGAGAGCCCCACATTGCCTTACTTAAGGCAGAGTTCCCACTGATTCACTCCCAGTTTCACAAGGGAAAGAAGAAAATGTATGCATAAGGCGCTGACTTGTTGGGCAGTTGTGACTTTCATGTCTAATGCTGTGACTAGCGGGATTACCAACTTACTGATAACCACTTTGCCCTGCATCCTCTCCTCTGGCTTTTGCAGCACAGATCAAGCTCAAGGAAGCACTGCAAAACCCTGAGCTTGCCTCAGGCTCAGGGCAGAACCATTCCTGACAGCCAAACACACAACAGCCATCACCAGGTAGTGTTCTCTACAGCTGAACCATGGGTCAGCAGCTTGCTGTGTGTGGATGGCACAACCTCAGCACAAAGGATTAAGTCTGAGCTTTGCCCTTGTCAGTGCTGAGGTTCCATGTGCTTCTGTTTCCATTTCCCTCTAAAACTATGGGCTCAGACACAACTTTTATCATCTACTCACTCATCACTGGGAAATGTTCATTCATAGGTCTAGCCAGCCAGCACATACAGCCACCACTTCCATAGAAGGAAAGAGGCTGAAAAAGGGAACAGGACAGAGTTCCACTCCCATTGGGAAAATGTGGAGCAAATGTTTCAGAAAATTAAGGAGGCAGACCATACCAACTGTCCAAATGCCTTGTCTCACTTCAGTTTAACTAGCAGCACTTATTCAATGAAATATTCTGAAAGGTTCTTTGCCCATATATCAGAATAAACAGAGACAGATAATAACTTGGGGAGTTGGTACATAATGCCAAACTTTTTACCTCCACTTAGTTTTGGTTTGTTACCATTTTTAAGCAGCTAAGTGCTGCAAAGACTAGGAGACGACGCCAGTTAAACACTGGTTTGCATTGCCCTGGTCAAACTCGTAGTGGAAAGGCAACCTTATGACAAAACACTCTGATATAGATTGCATTTCTGTGGAGTTTACATCAAAAAGAAGTAGTTTTTGTAGTCTCTCATTCTGAGAAATGGTCTAATCAATCAGATATTGCTGGAGAGTGCTGATAAAAGGATTCTTGTGCTGCATAATAGAAAGTACTCTATGGACACAACAATTATTCTGCCATCTCCACCAGCATATGACTGCCAAGAGAGCACATTTCCAGAGGAGTCTGGGTGGCTGTGCACTGCAGTGTTGTGAAGTTCTGCTGTTTGTTTTAGTACTTCAACTGGAAGATAACCTACTTTAGAAAAAATCAAGTCCTAAAGATTTAGTCCATTGAGTCCTTGATTCTGGCTGTTGGAAATAACTGTACAAAAAAAAAAAAAAAAAAAGGAAGGAAAAGGTTTATTTGTCTGATGAATCCCCAGCAGGGAGTCACAGACAGATGTAAATTAGAATCCTTTTTAAAAAAACAGAAACAAAATGCTAAAGAAAAAAAAATAGTAATTGCAATCCAACCTCAAAAAGCCAAATTGAAAAATCAACCAACTGCAAATCTATTACATACACATAGATAAAGAGAGAAAGAAATTGGTTGGCTGGTTGGTTTGCTTTGCTTTACTGTCTCCTATCACAGTGGATATGACATGCACATTAGCCCCAGATGAATTCATAATGATCAAGACAGTCATTACATGACATGACAAATAAATCATTAATGAGAGAACACAGAGTAGAAAGCATCCATTAAGCAAGTGGTGGTCAAGGGTTCAGCACACTGCATCGCCAGGAGGGAGCAGCAGTGCAGTTACTGTTCCAGTCTCCTGCTCCCCAGAGAGTAGGAGGGACTACGACCCAACATTGCTTGGTTAGTGTCTGCAAGGAAGGCAGCTCTTGCACACCATTTAGAACAGTCTTTCTGCCTAACTGAAGACTGGCATTTTGTGGATTCTTCCAGTGTTTGCATCCCCGATTCAGAAAAATGCCTTTGAGTAGTACAATGTCACACAGAAGAAAATGATGGGACAAGGCCTCTGAGCTCATTAGCAGACACTCAGGCACACCAGGATCAATACTCAAAGATACTTGGTGTGTCAACCAAAATCTGAAAGAAAAAAGGCATTATGAAGGGAGCAGTTGCTTTGCTGGAGCCACCCAGATCCTCCACTGGCTGCAAGAGATAAAACAGCTCCCACACGCTCTTCCAAACTGCCTCCCATGTCTCCTAAGTTGGCTGCTGCCAGCTGGATTCCTGGGGTTTGGATTTCTGTTTTCACTGATCCCTACCACCATCTGTGGGACACAAGCACTTTTGTGTTTTGGGGCTTTAAGTGGCTCTCAAGTTAGCTCAGGAAAAGTTCCTAAGGCCCACCAGGCAATTTTTTGCCCACAGCTCCATTTTTTAAACAAGCAAGAACTTGTAGAAGGCCAGCAGAGACAAGTCTGGGAATTTTATTTTGTCCCTGGCACCACTGTGTCTTCCTTCTTGGATAACACCTTCCTCTTTCCCCCTTCTTAAGGAAAAAAAATAGAGATGTTTGGAGAACAGTCTGGAGGAACAGTCTGCTTTCAACAATGGCTATACAGGGCAAAGAAAATAGAGATGCTGTCATCCCTCAATTTTCCTCCCTTGTGTGCATGAGACTTCCTAGACCTGTGTCAGGAAATAGTTTGGAGTAATTTGTTTAATTTATATCTCCTCTCCTGGTGCTTTAAGGATTCCTGAGGTTTAGATTTCCTGAGTTCTCAGTGAGCAAATGAATGTTTTGGTTTTTTCTCTTTTCCATTAGGTCAATTAAAAAAAGTCAGAAAAACAAACAAACAAAACCACAAAACCCCCCAACAAACAAACAAACAACAACAAAAAACCCCAAAAAAACCCACACCAAACAAAAAAACCTCATTGTAGCAATAATACATGGTTTTCAATAGGTAGCAAAGGCAGTCTGTCAAATCTCCTTTATTAACCATAAAAAAAAAGGACAAGGGATGATGCTGTGCAAGGACACAGGCATTGACCTGGGAAATTGTGAGAGAGAGGACTCAAAGGTTTTGGGAAAGGGAGAGGAGAAAAAGGGGAGAAGATAGGGAAGGGANTGGGGGCAAAAGGGAAAGGAAATGGCACAACTTGGGAGTGGGAATGCAGACTGGAAACCTTGGGGGAGCAGGGCTGCTTCTGTGGCTCGAAGTCCTAAATGAAGGGACTCACATATTTCACTTAAACTGGAGAGAACAGCAGTTCTGTTGCCAGTTAACTCGATACAGACATACTGTCAAAGGAATATTTGTGCTCATGGAAAAAACCCAGTGATGGCTGCAGCTGCGTTTTTAAACAGGGCTCTGTTTCACCAGTGTGAAAGCTGGGCTGTGCATGGAAGGATGGCACAGGCAGGGAGGATTTGATTCAAAGGCAGAGGTGCTCTCACTACCTCTCTGATTTGTGCCTGGATTAACCTGAATGCAGTGCTGTAGCCTGGGGTTGCTGTCTCTTTGCTCCCCCACAGGTTAGTCTGGCACCTCAGGGAGTTAGCGTTCAGCAAAGAGCAGCTTTGCTTTGTGTAATCGGCACCCCGCTGGCATGAACGAGGTCACAGAGCGCTTGTCTCACTGGCCTCTGATGCTCTCTGGCCTGGAGGCACATGTCGGTCGTGCGCTGGGAATCACAAAACCCTCCCGTGGTGCGCGGAGGGTGGCACAGTGAGCCTAGGCAGCAGGAGGGCCAAACTCAAACGCAGTGGAGGGAAAGACCATCACTGTTTAAGTGGAGGCATCTCTGATGTGGGTACCACTGGTGTCAGCTCAGAATCAGGTCTGTCAAGAGAGCAGGGCATGGGATATGCAGCTACTCCCTTGTCTTTGCACCCTATGAGACCAGACCATGCTAATCAGAGAGACAGCTCCTCAGAAACCTTCATGCTCTCCCACAAATCCATGTGGCTGGTTTTATATGCTGAAGCAGCAGCCTAACTATGTGAACTTTCTCCTGGCTTTTAAACACCCTGCAGGTGGTCAAGAGACATTACTAAATACCAGATGAGTATGGTCAGCTTTCAACTCTTTTTCTGGCTGCACTCACACTGCCATGCAGAGACAGGAAAAGAGACGGCTGGAATGAGACTGACCAGGCAGATTCAAGGCCCAGATGCTGAGAGCTTTCCTGGGAGCCATGTGCACATTTGCCCTCGTTACAGGGTTTCATAGCTCACATCTCACAGACGTTGTATTTTTCCAAGAAGGAAGACTCCAGACACAAGCACCTGTAAGATGTACTGCATGGCTCAGGACACTTCAGGAGACATGTAGCTTTTCTATTTTATTCTCAATTCTGGTGCTACTTTTCCTTGGTACCATCTTTCAAAGACCAGCTCATTTCTGGCTCAGATTTCCTGGAAAAGGATTTAAGGAACAGACCAGGAAGGTGATGAGGAAAAAAATAGATGAGACCCCCTTAGTCCTTACATGGCAGCTACAGTCTTCAAGTCAGGGAGGGTGAGACAGCAGCTTGGTTAGACTTATTTGACTCCTGGAAAAGTTCAAGGATCACCCCTTTCCCATCTTGTTCTGTCTCCAAATCTCTTGAGAAACCTGCTGCTGCTGCAGCCATGTCTCCTGGCCAGGCCTGATGGAGTTAAAAGGATCCAGCAGTGCAGAGAGAGGAGTCCCACAGTTTCCAAAAAGAGAAACTCTGAGTTGCTGCCAGTCAGTTCAAGAGGGAGCAGCAGGCAGTCATTTTACTGCCTTTTATCTGGAGCTGTTTCAGTATTTGTATTTATATTTTTTTTTGCTTTCTTTATGTCTTTCTCCTTATTAAAAAAAAAAAAAAGAGGAGAAATAAAAGAAAATGGGATAAAAGGGAACAGCTTTTGTCTTCTATTAAATTTGAAGGTAAGGGAATGAGGATGCAAATTAGCAATAACACATCAAAACAGAAATGATGATAACATGTAGTTAAGCCTTTTAAATTGCTCCTTCAGCTCTAAGGTAAGACAGGAGTGTGGCAGTTCAGGAGTCTGAAAAAGAACTAAGATTTGTATTTAACTTTCAACTAAGCAGCAGCAGAAATAAATACTCAGGGGACACTTAACTGCACTCATGGAAACCCATGCTAAAGGCTTGTGCTCAGGAAGCAACAGGAGGGCCTGAGGGATGCTCTAGAGGAGACATTCTGTGGATGTTCCTTCTTCTTCCACAGGTAGAGACAGAAGATGGAACATGATTTTTTGCTGTTCCAACTTTTAACAGTAATGGGAAAAACTTGTAACTCTAGCCAGGGTATTTCACTCTTCTCATGAGCTCCAATTAAGATTCCAGTCCCTCCATACCCCTGTAGCTCACCCAGTGTGGGATGCACTGATTGGGGCTTCAGGTGCCGATAAATGATCACTGCCAACCCCAGCTGCATCTGCTGCTGGGGCCAGGGCTGCCTCGTTATTGAACGCTCTTTCTACATGCTCAGAGATGGCTGAGTTGCCTAGTGCACCACTATAAAAGCCCAGATCAAGAAAAATTATTGTCTCGAGTTATTTTTGCCTCCTTTAAGACCTATTTTCTCTCTTTGTTTCTATCTGCTTCAGCTACCACTGAGTTGCCAGTACACTGTCTTTTCCCTATCAGAGATAATCTGCATTCTTATGTAACTGCCTGTTTCTTTCCATCTCTCATTTATCACTTCTACAGTTGCATGGATAGCAAAAGAAATGTTTTCATGTTCAATATCTAGAGCAGCAGTTTTCAACTATTTGGCTTATGGATACCTATCAGGTCAAGTACATGTACAAACATCTTCAGAAATTAAATTAATGTCTATTTCCTCCACATCTTTCTTTCATTGCCTGTGAAACATCCTACAGACAACAGACATTTTGCAAAAGAAAAAACAAACACAAAAAACTTCTCTAGAAAGACCCAAATGCTCTTTGGGTGTCTATGTTTCACATTTTTTTTCTTTTTCTTTCATTTTCCTCCCTTTTATTCTTCCTCCTTTCTCCGGCTGGTTCTGGTTCTTTTTCCCTCTCCCTTACCTACTCTTTTCCATATGTACTGATATTTATCTTTTCCTTTTAGCTCCTTTGTCAGAATGGTGGAAACTCTTCAAAAGTTCTACTTCTTTGCTGATTAGTGTCTTCTCACATTGCAATGTCAGGAGTGCTTCTGATGATCTGAATAACTTTTTCCATGCATTAATATCATGTACCAAGACTTGTGCCTAAAGCCATTTGGATCAGACCATATGGCTGGTCTTGGAAAGGCAATAGCTCACACCACTCAGTCCCCCATGCAGAAATGGGACAAGCAAAAGGGTTTCTCTTTAGGAGGGATTTTCAATAGATATTGTTTGTTCCTGCCATAATGCCAACCATCTGCGGGATTTAATTAAGCTCAAAAGTCACACATGTGTGAGAAGAAAGATTTAAAAGGAGAATTTGATCCATGCTGAAGTTCTCTCTGGAACACTCACATGCATTAAAATTGCACAGCATTCACTTTATCTGTCTGGGTAAACATGGATTCGGATTGAGGTCCTTAGGACTTTCAGCTAGCAACTTCAAAATAGGAAAGGCTAATCTACATGCAACATTGCCAGTCCAAAACATTCAGATAAATCAGGTCAGTTCCCCAAAACCATGAGATTACCTCTGCTACAAAAAAAAAAAAAAAAAAAACCAAAAAAAACCCCAAACAACTCACATCTGAAAACAATAATATCCTGGTTTATGTTTCTTTGAATCACAAGCAGGAAGTAGGAACAAAGTCCGGCTGGACAAGACCCAGTGTGAATGTAACATATTTAGCAATCTGCAAGTGAATTGCCTCCCATAGAGGAATGATTGGAAAAAGGATTTGGTATCCATGTATCTACCACCGTACTTGGCTGGCTCCCCAGATTTCAGCTAACAGTTGTGTGCAGGCTAAGTCTGCAGAGACAGATCTAAATGTGTATTCAGAATTTTATCAGGTCAAACCCAAGCCTCATTATTACAATCAGCTGGTTTCTAAACTGGAGCTAGACTGCACCCACACCTGTGGGCATGGCCAGCTCAGCCTCTTCACATCTGCGTACATGAAGGTGCCCAGAGATGCCTACACTCTTTAAGCCATTCTATATCCCTTCCTTTCCTGACAGCCATGTTCCCATGTGCTTTACTACTTCCTTCTCTCTCCATTGTATATTTTTTCTTCATCTCTTGTTTTTTCTCATCAGGTACAACTTGGAGTCAAAAGTGATATTTGTTTCAGGGGAGCTCTCCACAGATACAGACATCCATGGCAAAGGGAATTTCACAAGGCTGCAGCACTTGGCGTATGACTTGTCAAAGTCTTACCTGCATGTGTTTAACTTTAGGCATTGTGAAGGTTCACCTCAGACAGCACTGAAGTCAGCTGAACTGCTCATAGAGCACAAAGTGCACTGCATGCTGAATGCATTGTGAGTGGAGCCTGAGGCTAGAGGTACTCTGGGGCAGGACTTTTCTCCTTGCAGTTATTTCTGTCAGAATGATATCCCACTCAGACGATGTGTTTCCCTTTTCCCCAAGGTGCATTACGAAGGAAATTGGCACCAGAGATGTTTTGCAGCAGAAGCAACAGAGGGGCAGGAAGAGCATGAGACACTAATGAGTCCTCTCATGTCTGCCATTTAAGCCATGTCCCTGCAAGGTGCCTTGAAATTTGAAGGTACAAGGTACTCTAAAAAGCTGTCTTACTTCCAGTCTTGCTAGTTTATGTGACAGACATGCTACAACAACGTATGATCTTCCAGGACATTATGCTGTTTTATTCCACAAGTTACCCAGCTTGAGAAGCAGGCCAGTGTTTTGGAATGCTGGGCATTGAATTCTCTCAATATTACATGTCATGTCACTGCAAAATGGCCTCTCTTACAGGCAAAGCTTGGGAACACCTGTGCTAATTAAAAAAAAATCAAAATCATTACACTGGATTTCACAGTCTCTACAGGAGACAAATGTTCCCTACTAGTTTTGGCTTAATTTTTTTCTTCTTGTAGATGTGCCTTTTTTTAAACTGAACTGCCCTATAATTGCATCAGGCAAAAGGCAGCTGAATTTTCCTCAATGTTTTGTAACTGCTATACAAATTGATAACCTCTCTTCTCCATATTCCCCCTCCACTCAAATGAATTATTTTTTTTAAAAAATAGGCAGGAGGCAGAGATATAGGAGTAGAGCCTGCCTCTTCCTTGGCAAGTCTAAGCAGATATTATTATCTGAGCACACAAATCAGAGTTGTTATGCACTTTATAAGAAGGTACATCTCATCTGTGAATAAATTTAGCATAAAATTCACTGTTCTCCTGAAACCTCAGGAATTAGTACAAAATCCCTTGCTGACTCCAAACAAAAAGTCATTTAAGGTTTTGTAAGTGGTGACCATGTTTCCTTCGTGAAGCATCTGGTGAAATTCCTGAAATCAGCTCCTACTGCTTGGAGTCATAATATCCTTACCACACTGAAAATCTTTTTATGGAGTTTGGGTGAGAGTGAGACTACAGGTATGATTTCATTCTCCATCAAGCAAAATGTTTCCTGCATTGTTGTGAACTTGGTACTGCCAAATTCAAGCAACCTTAAAGTCTTGGGAAGCTCCAAAATTTTTGATTGTATCAAAAACACCCTATTTTTTTTAAAGAGAAAGGTAATGTAACATTTTTGTTCCTTTATTTTGCTGTCAAAGAATAACCCAAGTTTACTCAAGTTTTGTGGCAGTAGTGGGAAATTGAATCTTGCCATCTGAGCTGAGATAGACTAAATTATTTGTTTCCTAGAAAATGAGACTAATGAGAAAAATTCTATAATCCATGTGTTTTCTGTTTCAGAGGTCTTACAGTAAGTCCATGGGTTTCCTATGGACAAACCTCTCATTGCTGTCAGCAGGCTGCCATAGGATAAAACTTTTGTGTGCCATTCATTTGCCTTCTATAATTGTCTAATTTTTCCAGAGTCAACAACTCTGAGAGTCAACCCACAAGTATGCTCAGGTAGGACCAAGGCATGTGAAAATAGGACCTGCCTGTAACCTCTGCATTACAGATCTATCTTACAGATTTTCCAAAAATTACAAAAACAATCATAACAAGCACAGTACATTGAGAAGAACTGGCAAGGAGAGATTAATTTTAAAGAAGCAATCTGAAGACTGGTTTAGAAATTGTGTTGAAGCACAGACTGTGCACAGACAGTCTGATCTGTCTATGCATGACTGGCCATAAGCTCAGAGGGCTTATTGGCCCTGGGAAAGGGAGCTAGAAGACAGATCCTGGTTTCCTCCTTTCCTGCTTTTCCCTTTCTCCCCTATTTCAGCTTCCAACTCTGAGGCTATCCTAATGATGGCAGAAAACACATTGAGAAGAAAAGGAAGTAACTATCCTTTTGTCAGTTCACTGAGCTGAATCAGGTTGCTGATGGCTTAGAGGAGAGCTGGAGAGGGTACAGGGATAGAGGATGGGTAGAGGATGGGCAGGGATGAGCAGGACAATCACAGCAGCAGAAGTCATACAGTCAGCATAAGCATTTTTGCCACTACATCTTCATTACAAACCCCTGGCCGCACTGATAGCAAAGAACCATCAGTGGGTATTTCGAACACAGCCACCAGTAACTTGTTGGTTACCTATTACCTACCAACAGACAGACTCCTCCTCTCATCCCCATGACTCTGCTTTCTGGAATATACTTTCTTCAAGTGCCACACTCAATGAGCAACAGGCCTATTATTGTAGCTAATTGGGAATTCCCTGCTTAGCTTACTTTTTCCTTCCTGCAGAAGAACTGCTTATTCATCAGAAAATTCTTCTTTGAGACACTTTAATTGCAAATGAAGTTGCTGGAAAACCACTGACAGGCTTCCAAACCTGACTGGAAATTTCACCTGCCTCCTACCAGGCTACCTTTCCAGCTGGAGGACAAGAAACCCCATTTTTTGAACTCCCCTCTGCTTGACAGTTCACTCTCCTGTCAGGCTGATGAGGGATGGAAAGCCCACACCCTGTGGGATACTGAGTTTACAAACTTCAACGTTTTCTGCTCCCCACCTCCTGCCTGTCACAGGACATTTAGGCTTTCATTGCTCCTGGGCTTTAGGAATGCCAAATTGCAGCTCAGAAGTGGAGCTGACAAGGAACTGGGAACTCAGAAGCTCCTTATTCAGCAGATGCCATGAATAATTTCTTGTTTCTCCTCCCCAGAAGAAGTTAGATTTCAGTAGAAGTGGTTCTCACTTACCTCATAAATTTGAAAACTTTTGATTTTCTAGGTTTAAAATGAAAACAGCAGCCAAACCCTGGCATAAAATTTCTGTGTAGAGTTCCACCTACTAGTGTCCTTTGTAAATAAACAATACAAACCCCCAGAACCTCTCTTGGATAGAAGTCTCCGACGTGTCAGTCACAGTTTTTAGGAGCATTATAGCCCCACGATGATAATAAAAATAGTCATACTCATCTGTTTAAAGAAGTCATAGAGTTCCTTTCAAAAACCACTGTTATTTGACCAATAAATGACTCACTGCGAGTCCTGCAAGGATATTTTGCATTCATTTTTGTCACAGCACAATACTATTTAATGCAATTTCAAAAAAAAAAAAAAAAACCATGGGCTTTACAATTACTTATGGGGTTATTTTATTTTATCTTAATTTCTTTTTCTTTACTGTCACTGTGCTGCTAAATATTACAGCTTAAGCAACTAACTAAACAGTCTCTTCACTAGGTCAGTTAACAGTAGCAGAAAGCTCAGATTTGTCTAGAGAATATTTTACCCTAATTAGTGAAAAGCTACCCTTATATGAAAATCAAGAGGATCAGAGCTAAACTTACGAACATGAATGCTCCCCAGAGGGCCACCTGGCTTGAAAGGTATCATAGTGTTATCTGCATTATACAGAAACATGTTTCTTCCTTATTGGAAGGTCCATTTTCAATTCTTTAATAGATCCAGAGGAAATATGTGCACCTATGAAAGCATAATCAAATCAATATACAAGTGCAACTGCACCAAGCAAAACAGCTGGAACAAGAAAGGCTTTGCTATTTCTATTTTATCCCATGCCAGTAGCCCCTAAGACACCTGCATCCATGGACAACTCGAGAACTCCAGCCTTGCCAATATCACCGCTTTCATGAGGCTGATTGCTCAAGACAATTTCAGAGATGGCTGCCATGAATACCAATCATGTAGTGACAAATCAAGTTATGTCCCTGACAGCAAATATTTCAATATAACAAAGACCGAGACATAATGAAACATTTGAGAAGACTGAATTTGGACATAGGGATGACAGCAGAAGTTTGTAATGGAAGTAAATTGCAAATCAGATTCAACACAGAAAAAATGTTAGCACAGTAGGAACAAAGAAGCCTCAAAAAGTCTTCAACTGGATCTGAGAACAGTTTTACTTCGCTGTCACTTCCTCTTGTGAAGAACATTTCCTCTCCCTTCAGACCGCACTGTGGGTCTGAGTAACGGGTTTTTCACTCTGTTGCCTTAATTCTTCTTTTCCTCGTATCTGTCTAAGCTTTGGTTTTCACTTCCTCGTCATCTTTATCGTTTGAAAAGTAGGCCACATACTACCATGTAAAGATTTGTTGCCCTCTGCTAAGACAGATATTTCTGTGCTCCTTTGTCTATGTGTTAGGCATCCAGAGTCCATTACATCGAAGATAACACCAGAAGACAGTTGATTCAATTGACTGTGGAAATTCTCTGGAAAGGGTGGAGGCCAATCTGAGGGGCTGACAGCAGCCTCTGTAGCTAAGAACTCAACATATGAGGTGGCTGAGATCCAGTGCAATGTAATGGAAGTGTGAATGACTGAGCCCACGGTTCACTGACCATGAGGACCAGACAGATTCTGCTGCCCAGGAAGATATTACTGAAAACACATCACAAATGTCAGCACAGGTCAGTTTAGTACAAGAGGTATCTAAAAATACGCCTACAGTTTCAGCTGAACTGGTGAATCTTGGGTGTGTGCATTCAACTCCTGCGCCACCTGCTATTGTAATTTGCTACAATACAACAAAAATATCCCTTTTATTAACTATTGCCTGTCTTACCAGAGCCAACATGCAAAGAGCTGTTTGAAAATACAGTCAATACTTGACTTGGGTGGTAGTGTAGTCATAAGTGTTAACAGTTGAAGAATTATCTGCAACCTGGTAGCACCTAAGTCTGTCCTGTGTGATCACCAAATGGCTGCATGTGGATTTGAAAAGCAACAAAGGCAATTGACACCTGTGGTATCTCTGAGCTCTGAGTATGATTCTAGAAATTGAGAGATGTGCCATCCTGGCAAATTCAAAAAGGCCTGTAACCATTAAATAAAGATGAAGAATGAGGACCACGGATGACAATGAAATGAGACTGGATCATATTCTGCACCAAGTTTTATACTTGGAGCTGTCTCAAACTACCTCTTTTGCAGAAAAATGCAGATTAACAGAAAAAATACTTGCATGTTCAAACAGAAGTTTTCATTGTAAGAACATCAGCATCTCTATGAATTTTTTGTCAGGAAAGTTTCCTAAGCCCAGGGTAAGACTTTTGGTCACAGCCAGAAACAGACCCAAAAGCCAGTAGTTTCATCCTGTTGCAGATGAGGAAACAAAATGTCCGTCTTTGATATTTAACGATCTTTTATGGGCAAGTCTGCAAATCACTTTTCCTCATGAATTTTTAATATCCACACAAAGTAGAACACAGAAAAAAGCAGGGACTGATTTCCTACTGTCATTAGCTGGGTATTTTCCTGGGTTAATCCAGTTTCACATCCATACTCTGAACTGGTGAAAGTAAAGGACTTGATTCTTGGTGTTCTTGGGGAAATTCAAATTCTCAGAATATTTTCTGAGAGGCAGAAAACGAAGTCATGGATTGCTTTAAGCACTACTGCTGTCTCCTGGTTAAAACTGGAACTGTACAAATAACATGTACAATTAACTGTTGAAAATACTATGTACAAACATAATATTGTTAACTGTAAATTAACTTTGTCCTGAGCACTTTGATCTGTGCATATCCCAAAGGTAAGCTATGAAAGCTTTTCAAAGCATGGCATTAATGACAATTTTTTATTCCATAGTTAGAAAACTTGCTTCATAATCCCTGTAAATAGTAGCTAACGACTCTGTGATATAGCTGTAATAGCATTCTTATTTTAGGAGAGGGCATGATACTTTTTTGTTGTCTCCTATCACATAAGCTGTACCGCTGTGAGACGTGCTCATGTTACCACTCACATCCAAATACTGGAGCAAATACAGCTTAAGACCAGTGGTCCTTACGCTAAATCTGCTTAGCTTGACCTAAATTCTCCATCATGATTCAGTTGCTCAGATACAGACTAAAAACCGAAAAGGTTTTTCCATTGCTTTGGCTTGTTAAGCAAAGAATGAGAGAGGATAACTGCGTCTCCACACAGAAAAAATCAGGACCCTGTTGTCACCAAGTATTGGAGATACATCATGGTACCTTTAGGGTATCCATTCCAGCTCCTCATTGTGGTGCTGTTACACCAACACCACCACTTCTCACTGTAAAGGCTTGCTCACAGGAAAATTATTTGCATTTTCACCTCATCAGCAGCTAGAGTTCATCATCCCTGCTATTTTATCCTCATTAGTATTATCTTTTGTTAACCTTGGAGACACAAATTTGATAAGGCTTCAGGAAGATGTTGTCTCACAGATATGGTGAAAACTTGGACAAAGCTTATAATCTATTACAAAATATTAAGTCTTCCTCGTGTTGCTTGCTATGCTCTGTGCATAAAATTTGGCCAGAGCCTGGTCCTCAGACTGGGAGAGAAGATATTCTCTACTGAAGAACATCATGTTTTGTCTCATGTGGTGGCTGCCAATAATCCTCCCTTTAAATGGGTATATTTCTCCCCACTTTGATATCTCTGGGTGTGTCTTCATAAACTGTAGAAGTAAAATGTGTCTTGATCCCTGGAAAAGGTTTAAAGGCGACATTAATGAAGTGTTTCTGGTGGCTTATCATCATTTATCACTCAAAGGAAAGTTGACTTCATGGCAAGTTACTGCAGCATGTGTCGTAGCTGAGCAGGAGTAAATGAGTAATGCACAGCTCTTCCTGCAAGCATCCCTCTGCTCCTGAGGTGCAGGAAGGACTGGAACATTGCCAGAGCTGCCTCATTTTCTCTCCTAAATACCAAGCATGCCAGAGGAGAATGTGGCTCTCTGCTTCCTCTGACAGGAGGAGCTGTATGGGTCTCTTGGTCTCTCCACCTCTTCCTGGGTCTCTTGGCTTTTCAGCAGTGAATCTCCTTCTCCTGAAGCTTAAACTTTCACTCCTATGGCAAAGCAAGTGTTTCCGATGGAGATTATGCTTAAGTGTCTTATTAGGAAAATGAAAGAGGCAAACAATGGGAGGTAAATTATGCAAAGAGGGTTATTGTGTCAGTCTGAAGAAACCAAGGAAAACCTCATGGGTTGCCCCTTTGACTAATAAATCTTCAGGTCTTTTGTGTTATTATCTTTAAATGCATACTACTAAGTCATTTTTACTTTTCTTGATGAGACTGTCTTTGAAGATCTGCACTTCTGTATACATCCCAGGAATTGGGTAACTTAAAATTTATAAGGCCTTTGTATCCTATAAGTACTAATTCTGTGTGATATAATGAGGTCCTGGCTGGGTATTTACATAAAGCCCAGTTCTGCCTTTTGGCACCTCTACATAGTAGTTTACATTAACAGTAATGTAAGCCCTTCACAACCATTCAAGACCTTAATTTAGCCCTAGGTAGTATCACATAATTTCATGGTAAATTATTTCTGTCTTTTAAGGCACAGAGCAAATTGTAGGTAAATTATTAATAATAACACTTAGATCTTACCTTCAAAGGACTTTACTAACAGTAATTAATTCCTGCACTTCTTTGAGGTAGGTAGTTGCATTATTACTTACATTCTTTACAAAAAGGGGAATTAAGACAAAGGCAGGATGAGATTTGCCTGCAGATGCCATGGGATGCTGACTACCTGGCAGGTGTGGGCAAGCATCCAGGACCAGATAAAATGCTCTGCATCCAGCTATTTGCCATTTTACCCTGCTGGAAGCTCTACAGCAAGCTTTGTTCTCCTTTGAAATTACATGGCCCTGTATCATCTTCTTCTATAATAAAACCTCTGTTAAATAGCCTCAGGAAAGGAAATCTGCACAGCAGTGCCCTCACAGAATTATAATATGCCCACAGCTCAGAGCCAATCTACTGTTTGGGCTGGATTTATCCTCCCAAAATTCATCTGTCAGCAGGGGCAGAAAAAGAGCTGCTGGGTTCTGAAGTCAGGAGTGATGCTTGCACCCATTGCCCTCTGTGGTCCAGTCTGCTTATATCCAAACCATGGGCCGGAGATGCCTAGCTCTGTCCTTTGGCAATGCAAGAAGCCTGGGACAGCATTGGTCATCCAGGTAAATGCCTAAAGTTGTGGTAGCTTTGCTATAGCAGCTGTGCAGCTGAAGCTATTCAACTATGGCATGGGGAGAATGTATAAAGTCTTCTCTGAACTAGACATCGATATGGTCCACCTGTGCTGAGGACTCAGAAAAGTATTCCAGAGGGCCTAATTGCTCATAGATATCTGCTGACTTATTATCATGGAATCAGAGAGTGGTTTGGGTTGGAAGGGACCATCAAGCTCCAACCTCTGTACCACTAGACCAGGTTGCTCAAAGCCCTGTCCAGCCTGGCCTTGAACACTTCCAGGGATGAGGCATCCACAGCTTTTCTGGGAAACCTGTTCCAGTGCCTCACCACACTCACAGCCAAGCAAAGACTTTCTTCCTAATAACTGATTTAAACCTACTCTTTTTCAGTTTGGAACCATAACATTGGTCCTATCACACGTGTCCCTGTAAAAAGCCTCTCAGGCCAGAAAACTCAACCAAAATAAAAGAAGATCCCACTGGAACACCAATAATTAAGGATCTAGGAGGTGGTGCTTTTTTCAGATGTTGGTGTTTTACAGAGTGTGATCTGCTAGTTGTTCCAGCTCTAACTAGGGAAATCACTCAGCACATACCCATCCTTCTTCAGGTCAGGCTTCAGTCCATGCCCAAAATGTGAAGATTTATCTGTTTGAAAAGGTCACAACAAGCAAAGCTAGCCTGGTAACAGCTAAGGAGACATCCATCTTCTCCAGTGTTCTTGGTCTTGATAGCATTCCAGGACTGGAGACTAATCATTTTCAGTGGAGGAAATCCCGGGATCTGTGATCAAGACAAGCCACGCTCTGTCCCATCCACTTGCACCCTAAAAATGACCTTGTAGCATAACAGACAAAACTGTGCCTGATTCTTCAGCAGTCATTTCAATTCCTGTTGCACTGGAGTCCAAGCTGTAAGCAATTAAGAGAACACAGCCCTGCTGTGTTATTAAATGCATTTTTTTTTTAAAGTTTTGTTTTACTTTTTCAGTTTTCATGCACCAGGAGACCTTCATGTACTTTTTATTTCCTCATTTTAAGGGGAAAGTATGTGACTGTGTGCCTATATCTACCACTGGGAAAGAGCCAGGAAATAATTTTTAAAAAAATCCCACAAAGTTTTAGTTTCCTCACACTCTCAAGCACACTTTAAAGAGTATTTTTTAGAGGATAGGATTTAGGACTGTTCAAAGCCATCAGCTACAGACTGTCAAACAAGGGTAGTGAAATTTCAGTTTCCCCCTGTGCCCTGGCTGAGTCTCTGTGGCAGCAGTGGGAGAGCAGCTGCCTGTATGAGGCACTTTATGTCCATGTCTAGATAGGTGATTCAAACACTGAAAGAATATAGTTTTGGTGCCATCATCTTTTACCAGCTCTGAAGTTTAGTTGTATTATATACTTTTTGTTGGTGTCTCCAGCAAATCCCATCACTGTCGCTCCCTGCCCCCGCCTTTCCAACAGTTTTTATGGTTGGGAACGTCTTTGGTTGGTGACTGGACAAATGAAGTGAATAAATGCTGCTTCAAATATTAAAACTGGAGTGTTTAGCTCTGGACTTCTCATAATAATGCCAGCTGAAATGAATGTCAATTTTGGTAATGTGTAGTCTTGATTTTTTTTTGTTTGTCCAAAATCTTCAAGACTATGTACAAAATCCATACCAAACTGCATTTACTTCTCTGCAGGTGCCAAGCCTTTGAGGAATGGGACAGTTCTCAGACAGACATCCCAAAAGTCTGACTAGGTGTCCACCTACATACTTTACCATTTTTACAGGGAAGAATAACAAAATAAAAACATCCATCTAGATTGAAGCTGAAGCTATGTAAAAAGCTTTATGAATCTGTGTAGCTATTCCCCAGAGTCACTTCAAATCTAGTAGTACCTGAGGTATTAAAAGCCAGATTGGTACTTTGAGTCTGAAACAAGCCAGCAAAAGATAAACTGCTGAGATGTGGATCCATATCATCTCCATTTGATGCCCAGCATGTGGACTGTTCTTGCATGGCATTGCAATAGAGAAATAGTCACCTGAGAGGGGAGAGAGAGGGAGGGAGAGTGAAAAGGTAGAGGCACATGGTACAAGGAAAAGAAAACATAATCCCAAGACATTCTTCTGCCTTCTGATTATGTTTCCAGGGCTAATGTGCTTATGGGAGGAAGTCCGCCTGGAAAAGGCCCTGTTCTTGACTGGCCCCTTCTGTATAGCAGCTGCCAAAAAGAGCCATGCAAGCAAGATGAGATCAGAATTCAGATTTGTCTCCTATTCCCAGCCTCAGTCCAGGCTTGAGTGTTCTGTCTCTTGCATGGGCAGCCTAAACCTCTCAGGTCAGCCCTGCTTCAGCAAATGGGGTCTGAACATGGGATGGAGAAGAGAGAGCACAAGTTGGGGCTCCTGCTACACTCAGGCAGGATGATCTGAACCCCTTTCTGACAGCTGAGATCAGTTTGGGCAAAAGAGCAGACTGTGCGAAGCCAAAGCCCAGGGCTCAAGTCTAGGATGAAAATACAATATAAATATAACCATTCAGAGCTGTGGAGCATCTGGCGTGCTTGGGAAATGCCAAGGACACTGCACAAAAATCTCTGAGTGCAAGTATTGGAAAAATTTCAGGGGGATTAGCTGTGCTCATGTTAAAAAGGCAGGGGAAATTAGGTCAAGTAGAACTCCTATTGGAATGAGTGTCAGAGCCAGAATGGGCACTTCTGAGCTATACTGTACTGTGCTCCATGGTGGTTTTGATATTTTGGTGCCTTGTCAAAGATGCAGTCACATGCGTGCAATCCACACTCCTCAATAGAGCAGGGCAGCTAAGACTGAGACCCCCCCAAAGATGCCACAGAAATAGTCCTTTTCAAGGGATTTTATAATCTACAGGATTATTCTTAAATTTTCCTTCAAGTGATCAGGACAAAGAGAAGTCAATCTATTGGCTTAGTTACATTAAAATAAACATTTGAATATAAGTGGCCAGGTATCTCTAGCCCTTTCAACACAGGCTTGACTCCAATATTTTTACCAGGAATACCCAATACAAAGTGAAAACCAGATAGATTATTCCCACTAGTCTCACTGTGAGGCAGGTAAATGAGACAAAGATTGATTACATGACTTGACCAGGTCAATCTGCAGGCCAGTGACAGAGCTGAAAGCAATGCTGTCGTCTCCTGAGTCTCATCTGGATCCGTGAAACCACAGCATCCCAATACACAAGGCAAAGTTCTCATCTTGTTTAAGCTATAATGACAGACTACACTCAAATGGCCAAACATTATACCTTGACAAAGAAAAAAAGGAAGTTGCTTCAAAGCCTAGAAGAATAGAGCTACCCTATTACAAAAAAGAATTCACTTTCCCAGAAGACATGTATTTCCCAGTCACTGTTTCTCTCCATACCTTCACGTACTTGATCAAGACTAGAGCGTCCCTCCATCTTTCTTCCCTTGCAATTGCATTTGTATTTCTCTCACCTGTCTTACATAAGAACTTATTTTTAGGTCAAGCAAGACTCTATGTCTGGGTCCTTTTACTACCATAAGCTGATTCTGATCAGAGAGAAATCAATAAAACCTTCCTTTGCTTTATTTGGTTTTTCTCTTCTTCCTGTCAGGGTGCATTGTGCTACATGATAAACATTTACAGCCAACAGTAGAAAAGAAATGAGGACTGTAATAGAGTCTTGCTTTTTATCTTTCACTCATATGACTGCAGCAAATATAACTCAGGCTGCAGGTGCTTTGGTGGATTGGGTCCCCAGCTCACCTTTCTGTGGTCTCTAACTAAGATCAGCCCCATACTATACCTCCAGTGGTAGAGAATCTCTCACCTTCATTTTCAAAGTCACACAGGTTATAAACACCAGAGAGGATAAGAAACAACAGAGGGGAATGGTGTGAGAGGCTGGCAGTGCTTTCTGCATAGCATCTGGCAAAGAGCTGGTAGTGATTTTCCCAATCCTCAGCATCCATCATCACCTCCTTCTTCAGTTACTGGTGGTATGAAGGGTCAGGAAAGGAAGGGAGGCAGGGTAGCACAGCCAAGACAAACTTTAAAAGCAGTTCCCATAGCTTCACACTAGATTCAGCTCTGAGATGATAATGACTATGTCTAGCAGTTTATAAAGCTGGAAAAGGGAATTGAGACATCTCCAAGCATGTCCCTAAGCCTTGGTAAAGAGGCTTCATTCAATATGGTTTTGTTTGCTTTCTTTTCTTATTGCTGTGGGATTAGGAGCCTCAGTATTTGTTGAGGAAGAATGAGAAGAATAGTCAAGCAATCACAATGCAGTTAGATCTGATGTGGGGAAACTCAGGTGCTCATGGTGGGGCGGGGAATCATCTGGAATACTGGAAAAGTATTGGAAACCAGAAATCAGGGGAACAGTAAAGCTAATGGCAAGCAAAGTTTAGAAGGGACAGTGGGCTGTGGGTGAAATCAGCATGCTGGGAAGGAAGGCACTTAAAAATGCTGATGGACCAAAAGAAACTCAAGGTGAAGAGGGAAAGCACCTTGTACTGGAACCAGGTTTGGGGCTGTTAACAGAGTACTTTTGCTGCTGCCCAGGTTAACTGGGCACCCTGCATCTCAGAGATGGTCTAGCATTTATTCTCTGTTTCAAACTGCCTTTTAATAGAGAGGTACAAAATTCATCTTTAGGGTTTGTTTCCTTCACTTAGTACTAGAATTGGAAACTCTATCCCAACCATGTAAGAAATATATGATACAGTGAGAGTTGAAAAGAACAATTCTTCTGAAGTTCTTAAGAGTAGGAAATATCTGAGAAGAGATGCAAGATCACACATAGAGCTCAATGCCTCTTTATAATTAGCTTGCCCTAGTAGAAATGGGGCAGAAACTGAGCCTGTACTGAATACCAGAGACATTATATTATGAGTTTTTAATTTTAATTGTGAGGAAATTATGAGGAAAATGGTAGAACACTATCACTTGAAACTACTTGAATAAAGTCTTAGTTAATGAACCAAGAACAACTCTATATTAGAAAGATATACTGGGTAAATATTTAGTCTCCCACATGTTATTTTTTTACAAATTGCTTGGACAGATCTGTTCTTTAACCTCTTGACTCTACAGAATCACCTCTCTACCTCTTTCAAACTGCTGTAGTACTATTGACTTTAATGAAACAGGGCCAATTTTACCATCTGGATTGGCCAATGAGCACTCTTGAAAAATGAATTATTTTCCTAAAGAAAAAATTCCAACTCAGCATTAGTTTCAGAGGTACTCTTTATAGTATATATATTAGATTCATGTGCTTCTCTCAGCTTTACAAGGAGCATGGATGAGAAACAAGTTGCATATGCAGAGTTCAATCAGTGTTGCAACCTACAAGGTAAAATCAAGAGTGGAATATTAGCAGACACAATTCTAGCATAGGTAAAAAAAGAGAAGAAACAAAGATTCTCCTAGACTCTGGTATATGACAGCTGCACAGGAAGAAACTTCTCTCAGGCATATTTGCTGCCATAGGAGAGCAAATGATGGTTGAACTACGCTGATTTACTTTAATTACAACCCCTTGGTTATTCTCCACCTGCCCACTTGATTTCTTTTAAATCTGTGGAAGGTGGGGTGAGGGTCAGCACTGAGACAAGGATATGCAGACTTCAGGCAGAGATGAAGCAGGGCTCTGCAAGGCACATTTTCTGTGACAGCAGAGGCAGGTGTGAGGACAGACTGCTTAGCAGCTGACTGTACAGCAGGTCCCTGTGTTTACCCCTGAGAATGTTTAAAGCCCATGAGGCTCATTAAATTTACATGATTTAGGAATACAGCCTTCTTGGCATACAACATCAACAAGAAACTGAAATAAGGACTGGCTAAAGGCATTCTTAAATTCTTAAAGTACTTCTTCAGGTCCTGAAGATTTATCCCCTATGGAGAAAAACTCCTCAGGCATTGCTCTGACATCTGTGCCAGCAATTCCTCCAGGTTTCACTGATTTCTGTAGTGAACATGTCTTCCTGGAAAGTCTTCCTGGGAAAAGACTGCAACCTTACCCCTGACAGCCCCAGGGAGTGCAAAGGAAAGCTTCACCATCACTAAGTAACAAGGCATACTTTGAGTTTAAACCATAGCATTCCAGCTAGCTATCTTCCAGAAAGCAGAAGGAGTGGGAGATAAATGGAAGGATGCAGAAAAAGCTTTCTTTACTGAAAAAAACCCCAAGTCCAAATAACAGCATTTGAGAAACTTCCAAAAGCATTTTAGAGCCACAAAAGTACCTCTTTGAAATGTCGAAGGAGAGGTGTCTCCAGGCTGGCACTTGCTATTTATGTGTAGTGCCTGCACATCCCATTAATGCAGATAGTGGAAATTCAGTGCATAATATTTTGTCACAAAGCAGAACAGTCAGCAGGCTTGAAATTCTTTGAGCCAGCCATAAAAGTGGAAAATTGGCTGATGGAAATAGAGTATTTTCATAACCGCATCACTGCATGGAAAGAAACAGTAGCTCCTCATCCAGTGCCTAAAAGACCAAAGATGATGTGCATCACAGCAATCCCCACCACTGGGGAGCTGAACTCTATAGGAATTTTCCATGGGATTCACACACAGCAAAGGGAACCTGCAAAGGGCATCAAACATGTAGGGGAAATAAAAAATTGCAAAGGTAATTCAGAACACTCTGTTCAGGGTCCTGACTTCTCTCATGCAAATCTTTTCTATCTTCAGACCATAAAAATGCCAAAGATAAAATGCTATCTACGGAATTGATTTTACTTGTTTGGGCCTTCCTAAATGCAATGAGAAAATATTTTTACTGTTTTTATTTTAACAGGGAGGCCAGATACTGCCTCATCTCCAGGGGTTTAATTTCCCCCTTGCCCTCTGATGGGCAATGTAAAAAGAGAAGACACAGTAAACTTGACTATCCGCTGTATGTAAATAATTTTCCAGAGCTATTAAGACAGGACATTTCACTGGAAACAAATTAATGAATTCATGAAGTTGCTTTTTCCTCTACATTTTATAGTCTCTTTTAGAGAGGTGGCAGAAGTAAGTTAGCCCTGCTGTGGTGGCACAGTAACAGGATGGGGACTCTTTTTCAGATACCTCTTAGCACCCTGCACATGCTCCTCAGGCCTTTCAATCTCTTCAGTCACATGGGAGCAGACCAACCTTGCCCACCAAAAATTTTTAAACATCTTTTACTGAAGGTAGAGTCACTGTACTTTTAGGTTCATTTGATCCTCTGTGATATGAGAACTTCAATAGGGGCCTGAATCCTGGTGCACTGTGAGACACCTCTCCTAGGGTTCATAATTCATGTTTCTTTTCCAGGTTTTGCTGTGCAAATTCAGGTACACAAACCCATGCCAGGTCAAGCATGTGAGCTCAGCAATTTCCCATGAGATCTCAGATGCAACATTTACTGTAATATGCACATTTCTTATTCTTCTGCCTCTATGGTAGAAATTAATGCATCATTTAAAGCTCCTGCTGGCATTATGGCCAAATTGGTTTAAACTGCTGCATTATCAGTTTAGGAGGTTCTTCTTTTTTCTTTCTGTGTCATTGCAAATGACACAGAAATGAATGAGCTGACAGGTAGATGCATCTTATAAATGGCTTTGTTACCCTTTTCTTCCCTGCTGGCCAATTTTAGATCCTTTCTGCATGGAGTGAGCTTTCCTTGCAGTAAGTAGCCAAGAAAATCTCTTGGAAGATTATTTTGCAATTGTGGCTGGCAGTGAAGAGGTTAAGCGGATACACAAGGAGCAGGGATAGGTCTGACTGGAACTCTGAGGCAGAGACCAGTAAGGAGGACTAGCATCAGCACTGAAGTGTGAATAAAATCTATTTTAAGGAGCTGTTTTTAAAAAGCTGTTCTTTGAACTGATGTGCATTTCAGTCAAGCTGAAATTGGTTACAGAGTTATACAGGAGAAGAGGGGAAGAATGATTTATTTACTTAAAGGCAAGAAAAGACATATCTGCAGAGTTTTCTGACTCTGCACCCTGTTATGTGGAGGTTGTGCCTACAATATAATTGTCTGGGAAAGACGGCTCCTGGAAGTGGACACAGCCACTTCTTCACCACTCAGGTATGACCTGGAAGAATGGATCACCATAGCACTGTGGGCACATGAACACTCAGGTACATTACACAGGAGTGCTTTATACTTGGCAATCTCTCACTTAATAATTTATTTTGTCTTCTATTTTAATATACAACCATCCTTGTCCTCCTAATGAGTTTCCCATAAGGACTGAATTTGGATCTCCCATAACAAAAACCATCAGTGAATCTATTATTGATTAGAGCTAGGGTACCTCTGGGGTTAATGTTAGTCTCCTATTTAGGCCACCAGTGGGGAAAGGTAGAGGCTGTCCCTGTTCAGTAAGTGTGGCCACTACAGGAACCCAATTCTTCATAAATGATCATCATGGAATTCTTCAGGTTCCTTTATGGAAATTCCTGTACTTGCATGCTTATTCGGTCTAATGGAAGTCAAGAGCGCTGCCTGGAAAAGGGATGCGCACCCACGCACAAGAAGAGCTGCAGCATCATCCTCATTGCTGCTAATGCACCACTGGATTCCCTTCTGCAGCCATATCTGCATTTCACCAGTGAGGTAGGTTTTTCTCTTTTCTGTTTTGTACACATTCACCAATCTTTCAAATGCTCCTCTCTAATCATGAAAAACAAAGCTATACTGTGCCAAATGCTCAGTACACGCACTGGCTGGTGGAGCAGTTAAAACACCACCCTGTAATTAGACAGCTCTCAAAGCTTTCCTTTTCCTTCTGCTCTGCCCCATCCCACTCTGATAAAACCACTCCTTCCTTTCTCACTGAGAGTCCTCCTCCAGGCATGCATTGCTTCCCATTAGTGGCAGTGGAAATCACAAGAGCTCATCAGGGGAAGAATAAACCCTAAGGGGAAAAAACCTTTGACGAAATCCAGCGACCCTGTGCTGGGGCTCTGTATGAATTCTAAGAAGTTGAATCAAAGGGAAATGAGGGCATATTTGCCGAAGAATTTCTCTGAAGTACAGAAAAGTCTGTTTTACTCTATTGTGGTTCTGAATGTGATGAAAACCTCAGACAAGGCTTTCTCATGACCAGTATGTTGCAAAGTGGCAACCTTATCCAACTCTGGTAAAAACTGAAGAGAATGTAAAAGATAAGTTGATCCCTTTCCCGTGGTTTTGCCAATGTCAGCCTGGCCTGTATCAGGAAAAGTGTGGCCGGCAGGACCAGGGCAGTTTTGTGCCCCCGTACTGGACCCTGATAAGGCCACACATCAGTTCCTGTGTTGAGTTTTGCACCTCTCACCACAAGAAGGACATTGAGTGCTGGGTCATGTCCAGAGAAGGTGGTGAAGGTGGTGAAGGGTTTGAAGCACAAACTTCCCATGCACCTCAACATCCTTGTGACACCTGGCAGCATAGCTGGCTTCACCATCACCTTGTATGTTTTCTGCTCCACATCTGCCTCCTTGTCTTTGTTCTGTCTTTGTGCTGCTCAGTGACTGTCTCTGGTGGGCAAACTGCAGATTTTGCTGTCTTAGATTCCAACTTATCCGAGTGGATCTAACTCTTGCTCACAGCTTGTCCATTCACTCTTGTCCAAAGCTCCATTTTGCAGTCCATGCAGCTGTGACAGACAGTTATTTTTAATTTTCTTGCTGCCTTATCAGGCCCCCAGCCCACATTACTTACCCTGTCCTATATAGGTGGCCATCCTGGTATGAGACTTCCTGTCTGGAAAACCGGTGGGTTTATGAGCAGGTTAATCATAACCAGATGTGTGTAGGCAACAGCAGCCTAATAAATAGTCTAACTTATATCTGAGTGAAATATTTACTTTTTTGATTCATCTCTGTTAGTAACAGAACACTGATGTGATCCCATTCTCCTAATTACCTCTGGTTCCCAATTAACAAAGAGTTATAACCTCTGTAAAGGTCTCTCACTCAGCAGCCCATTAGGAAGAGGCCAATGATCCAAGCAAAGGAACCTCATTAGTTAAACCACATATTAGTCAGCAGTCAGTCACATGCAGGGACCAAAGGGAACCAACCTCATAGCCTCTTTCTTCCACGAGAGAAATCAGACAGTACTTTGTGTATTTCCTTACTGCATCACATCACTACTGTCTTATGCTGGAGACTGGCTAACTCCCTTAACTTCTTGGGAGTTCTTTCAGATTTACAGCACACAACTTTGGGTCTCAGCACTCCTTTTCTGGATTAAATGGAACAACACTTCTGATATTTGTTAATTTCTTTCATTATAAGAGGATAGCTTTGTTGCGTAATTAACATGCTGGTAATTAAGGATTCCAAGTTGATGTACTAATTTCTCTCTCTCTTTCTCTCTCACACACACACTCTTTCAAAATGTTATCAGCAGTAATTGCATTAACATCTTTTTTTTTTCCTGTTCCCCTCGGGAGTTTATTAAGCTTTCACTTAGTCTTTTTCTTATTTCATAAATATACACACATTTCCTTCACTCCTCTGAAAATTTGCTTCAGACTTGTACCCTTTTGATCAGCTTGACCAACTTCCTTTGCAAATACAGGGGAATCTTCAGTGCCATTTCATTTTTTTCAAACTTTTAAAAGGAAGGTGAAAACTTGAAAGTTACACTCTTTTTTTTTTTTCCCATGGATACAAGTTCAGGTAATTCTTGTGATAGTAAGATCATTGATGTAGATGCACCAAGTCAGCAGAAAATGAAATGGATTTATGACTGTGGTTTACTATCATGACATCACCCTATGGACACTTCATTGCTTGTGGAACATTTCTTTTTAGTGACCTTAGGTCAAGGTGTAGAGGACTGTAAAATAACCAACAGTTTTTTCCAAGTATGATAAAATGCATAAAACAGAGTAAGTTAGCAGACAGCAGAAGATGGTTCATCTTAGTTCATATTCATTTTCTGTCTATCATTTCCTCAGACTTTTAAAATATTTTATGCCAAGATAAAAGTTTGAACTCTATGGCTGAAAGTTACCATGGGGAGCTTAGTCTGTGTTGCCAGTGAGTTTAAAAGCTAAAGTATAAGCCCAGGATTTTTGTATTCAACCTTACAGCAGTTGGGCTCCCACCTTGGTACCCATGCAGCAGCATTGCTCCCATGGTTATAAGTCACAAGCAACATAGTCTTTTGCTCTCACTGTTGGTTTTAGCTTTCACTTTTCCAGCCATAACACATGCTTAGGGCAATGATGTTAGGGATCCAGCCCTGGTAAATCCTTGGTGGGCAGTTGGACACCCTCCTTTAAGCTCATTAAGGTGTAGCTTCACTTTGTTTCTTGAAGTTTAAATGTGTGAGAATCCCTTAAAAAGGGTCCTAGTTTCTAAGCTGAAATATTAATACCTAGTGTTGCCCTACTGCCCCAGCTGTGAAGAGGGAGGAAGAAACATGATCCAGACCTTGAATCATAAGCTTGACTTAGGTATTGACCTTGACCTGTAACTTCAACTTGTGCAAAGTCAATTCCTAGTACATGCCTGAGTCTGAAAATAATAGCTACCCATTCATCACCACACTCTGACAAGAGTACTCATTCTTTTTTCCTATCCCTTCACTTTCTGCTGCATTTTATCTTTCATCTGCATTTATTAGCCTGTCTCTCTTTGTCTGGGGAAAACAAATTTGCTGAAATCTATGACCATAGTGGTAAAATCACTGTGTTTGGTTGCATGCCAACTTGATGCTGCTTAGATGATAAAATGGGCTGGGAAAGAAACAACTAGGTTCGTAGCTCCCTTATATGTATAAGTTTAAAAAGGAGTAAATCTGCATTCTTTTCCTCTTCTGTGACTTTGAATTTTGCCTGAAACCACAAATGTGATCCCTGCTTATGTTCCAGGCCAGAAGGAAGGGAGGAAGAGCTGCTGTCACTGCCAGAGCAAACCCAGGATTCTGTTTCTGGGAAGTGAGATTTTGCTGTATGGTTGGAAGGACAAACTTGAGGCAGCCGCAGTTTTAGATCTTTGCAGAGAATGCCCACGCTGTAAAATGTGGGGGAACACAGTCATATCCAAGCTGTTTCAGGGATGGAAGTGATCCAACTGTGGTAACACAGAGCTCCAGGCAGGCTAATGCCTGCTCTATGTTGTCTTTGTGCTTGAGGTAGGAAACATCTCATGCTGTGGTAAACTTGTGTTACACAAATATTTATGGAAACTATTTCAAGTGCTTAGGCAGTAAGAAATTGCTAATGATTGCTGTGATAGAGCCTGATGAATGGGTGTTGTTTCGTCAGGTGAGATAGCTGGTGCTGATGCAAAGAAGAAAAATACACCCAAAGCTCTCCTTGCCCACGCTGCCCAGAGATGAACCTTTCCATTTCCACTGACAGGCTGCAGTGGGAACTACACGCTAAGCTGATATTTCGTTGCTCATTTTTCACATCTTAAGATTTCATCTTCAGGAGTAGACTGATTTCCTTTGGAGGGTGGAAGGATAGGATATGAAATATCAAAATACTGTCTTAACCGAGCCACAGAAGGTGCCTGTAACTAGAGAAGATTATAGGTCAGGGGAAAACTCCAAAACTGATACAGAAAAGCTGGATACATCAAAGAAACATGTAGTTTGTTATACAGGATTATGCTATCAGTCCTGTAATTTATCTGTCATGTATTTAATGCTGTTTATCCAGGAATAAGTCTCTCTGTGGGATCCAGTCAACTAAAATAAAGGCTGTATGCAGAACGAGGGTCTCTCTGTGGAAGCAGAGGTGTGGAAGGAGAGAATCTATGGTGAGAACATACGGGATTTTTAGTCTGAATGGAAAAGATAACCCACTGCCTTTGCAGCAGCCTTATTTTGTTTACTTTTATACAAATCACAATGTGCTCTCCATTACTCTGACTGACATGGGAGATTTCCATGGAAACAGCAGGAAAACCATTTCATTTAAACTCTGATGCCCAATTTCCCTGTCAAGCGGAAATCAATGTGTTGGTAACAGGAGACGCATTCATAGTATCGCTTAGATATGCTGCTTGTGCAAAAGTCTCTGGAGGAGTGTAGTGATCTGCCCTACCTCATCAATGTTCACCTGAGCATGATCCACCGCTTCACTCTTCTTTCCTTTCTTTCTTCTATTTAGTCAGCACTATCTTCAGTTGCATTGTTCACTTTCTCTGTCTGACCTCACATGTAATTATTATCCTCCCTGTCTGGGGGGTTATACAGAGAGAGAGAGGGAATTGGCAGTGCCTGGATAAGTATCCCTGGATAAGTATTCTCTACCCAAAATCAGGAGCATTCATGTAATTGGGAAGTGAGGCTTATTTATAAACTGGAGCAAAAACTTCTGAAAAACTGGAGAGGCAGATAGAATTATTTAAAGACACTTCTTCATGTCCAGCTGAGGGGGGAGAAGGGATGGAAGAAAAAGAAGAAACATGAGTTCCTTGCAGCACCGTCATAGCCCAGATCTTTTCTCAGTTTATCTTCTCATATGCCTTAAGCAACTACCTTTTGTGTCCAACTAAAATTGGTCAAGATCTTTAAATCTCATTCTGTGGAGCCCACTAGGCAAACATGGTTTCCTGTGTGCTCCATCCCAGAGCATAGGCAGACCAAGAGAACACTGATCCCACACTTCTCAGCTGTGCACCTTCCACTGAGGAACTAGAATATGACCAGCACTCTCCACACCTCTGCCCATCTCCAGCTGTCAAGGTCAGCTCCCAGTCATGTTCCTCTGTCTCCCAGACATGCTCCAAAGCCAGAAAAGGCCAGGAAAGAACAAAGAATGGACTATGTTGGTGTAAAAGCGGGAAGGAGCTGTGAGACAAGTCTGATGAATGTGTTAATATTCTACAGAATGAAAAGATCCTTTTAGAAAGCTCTTTGTAAGAAGTGATAATGTGGAGGGCATCGTGGTGGAGTCACAAGAAGACCACCACACCAAGATTTCTTTCCTTGAAGCATTCCCTCTGATGGCAAAAGCTGGGGACACAGTCATTCTCCAAGACTGTGGATCCTGTGGATTATATGAGGGCACAGCAGTCCCACTAGGGACACACCTCAGTACCTCCTGCATATGATGCTCTCCCTTCAGCTAAATATTCCCCTGCTATCGCATCTATGCAGGCATGAACTCAACTCCTCTCCCCTTGCCTTCATACTCGCTCTTTGCCTACACCCATGAAGTTGCAGAAGGAGCTTAGCTCTCTCTGACCTTTTTAGCTGGCCCCTGGTCTCTGCAAAGTCCATACAAAAGGTGCCATACAGAAAAGCTTCTTTCAGTCTTCAAAGCCTGAGAGACCAAGTCTAATCTTAGAAGGACTTCAAGAATGATACAGGGGTTTGATATTCAGAGTATCAGCTTTTTCAGAAATGCAGCTTATCTAGCCCTTGCCTGTTACGTGGCATTGTTGGTTGGAGACAGAAACAACAGAATTCCCGAGGATCATCAACAAACAGCCCAGTTTTCTGTTCAGAACCTTCTTTTATACGAGGTTCCTATTTCCTGGGCTTGGAGAGCCGATTGGTTGGGATCTCTGCACCGCCCAGATCTGTGGCCAGTGATGTGTCTGCAATTAGGATGGAATGGAATTGGCTGGGGGTCCCCTGTTCAGGTTTGAATCCAACCTATCCTTACCATACCTGGGGACTTGTTTTTCTTCTAGGCTGCTCGAGTTTAGGGGTTCAGTATGGCCAAATTATCTGGCAGCTACAGACCAGCTGCAACTGTGACACTTGCCACCAGGTTTTTCTTTTCCCTTTTTCTGGGTACTTTCCAGGCTTTAATATATTTTTAAGTGTGGCCCTCAGAGAAAGGCATAAGTAATTCGGACAATGGTGTGAGTAAGGGAATTGTTTTAATGGGAAAGGGGATAAAGAAGAAGGGAGATGTATTGAGAGGCTAAAGAATATACCCTAAATTAATGTAATTCAGTGTAGATGAGTGTAGGAACCTGGAGCTCTGGATTCCCAGTCCTGTCCTTTAATCACTGCATATCTTTTCTTGTCTTAAACCCTAAGCAAATCTTAGGCTGCAGATAAAGGTTTTAAACTAATCATAAATTACTGTCAGTCCTTCCTCTTGGCTGGGATAAGGGCTCAAGTACACATAACTAATCTTCCTAAAGGCTCTTTTAAAAAGATTCTTACTGTCTAAAACCTTGTTCATCTTCTCTGCATATGTATCTTATATCTTTGGCTGCTGGCTAGTGGAACCTCATTCTGCCTGCTGCAACTGCATACTGTGGGAAAACAGATAAGTCCTTCTTCTTGCGTAGCTAAAACAATGGAGAAGCAAGATCAATTTATCTCAACATAGTAGCAAAGCAAAAATATCATACTGCTAGTTTATTCCTGTCAACCTCACTTCAACATTACAAATTACTTTCTGCCCAGCCTGTCAATCAGGAGCTGTAATGCATATGAGAAGGTGCATTCTCTTGATGAACAAATATTTCCAGGGTAGGAGGAAGCGTGAGGAACCTGATCAGCCTCACAATAAGGTTGGGAAGGTTTCACATGACAAGAAAGACCTTAAGACCCTGCAGTGCCAAAGGCAGCCAGGAACAGAAAACAGACTGGAAACAATGCTGGAGAAAACTCAACAGAGAGCACTGCTGGAGTCCAGCTGTTCTTTGTATTGCAGAAGGACATTGCTTTTTGTTTACTGTGACCACCTGCAGCATTGCTAGAGAAAGCCCAAGTGATCTTTGCATGCCCTCTGCAATCCCCCATGCCCCGTCCCTGCTGTTTGCAGCTTTCCCTGTCTGCTCCAGCAGTGGCATTTCTTGTGCTGGAAATGTTCCTGTGAAACTTTTCTGCCTCTTGACATAACACGGCTGCATCAAGATGTACAGAAGGGACCATTGTAGCCTTTCAAATGAATCAGTTGAGCCCTGTTCTGTCACAAGTCAGGTTTATCTTCTGTGGGGGAAGGAGAGGGAGGGCTTTATGTAATGTGATAGGAACCAATTGGGTCCCCAATGCCATTAATGAGAAGAGCAAAACATGCTGTTATTTGCAGGAGGTTTTGCCAATAGAATCACAGAATCATTTGCCCTGGGTAGGCTGTTCCAGTGTTTGATCAGGAAAGAGAAAGCTGGGAATCACTGAATTGGGAGGACAGACGTGGACTAGGACAGACAAATAACATCGTGACAATGGAGAGTGAAGGCTTGACGGCTCCCCATCCCCACACCTGCAACTGGAATTCTGAAATCTCAGTCTCACTATTTCAGAGTGCCTGCAATTACCTGTGAAACCTACAAGCAGCTCTTACCCCCTGCTAGCCCTGCAAGGCTTTCCAAGCACACAGAGAATAATAACAGCAACAGCAGCAACAACAAAATTAACCAACACCACTACCATTCATAATTAAAAGACTTCAAATTCAAGTGGTCTGTCCTAGAAAGTGCCAGAAGTCACCATCACACAAAACTTAACTCCTCCCCAGTTCACACATCTACTTTTCCCGGGAGCTTATGTCTTGTTTTAAAAAATACTGCCCTTTTATAGTGAAACCTGAGCTATTTATTATTGTTGTTGTTATTGTCATTATTATTTTTTTTTCAATAGATATTTTAATCCAGTTAGAGTAAGGTGACCTAACTAGGATCAGGCTTGTCTGTTCTGGAGGCTGTACTGAGAGGAAAAAAATAGTTCTGTGCCTAGGGAACTGATTAAAAATCAAAGTTAGTACAGGGAAACTCCCATGGTTTTTTTGGTGACAAATGGTGATATATGCTCTTAAATTTGCCTGGATCAAAATGTAGCTGGAAATAAGCTGTCAAGAAGCAGTTCTGTGGGTCCTTGCAGATTAGCTACTGCTGTGTGGGGTTGACAGAATTATTATCTTTAGCGCCAGCGTTTTGCTAGCTCTGTATTTCCAAGTAATTTTTGAACCAGAACTCTTGTGGAATAGAATAAGTGGCATCTATCTATTAAGCCATGATCTGATATATTTAAAAACCTGTACATTCTCTGTCTGATGGAATGGATTTTTGTTTCCCCTGTGATGATATGGGATTGCCTTTTAAAGGGAGAAGCAAGATATACCAAGCAATGCTAGTGAATTCAGAAGCATCTTGTTTGAATTTGCCAGGAAACTTGAGTAGAAGTTAGGAAGAAATGGAATAAGCTGCATCATCCTTTCTGAAGAATCAAAAATCTGTTTCTGTTTCCTAGCCACTGTAACTGAGTCTGCCTACTGCTGCCATCACATAACCACCACACCAAAACAACTTCACGCTCCCTCTACCTTCCCAGACAGCCACAAAAAGTGGACAGATGTGCTGCAATATACAGGATGATTAGACAGAAAAGTTATCAGTGTTAAACAGGTAGTTCAAGTGAACAACGAAGTAATTTTCTGAATAATGTGTTAGTTTCCTGGAACTCTCAAAGGAAAGTCACAGAAACTATACTGGCTAAACAAAAACCTTCAAGGGGTTGTCTTTCTGTGATCCTTTTCTTAGAAGGATAGTTCTAGTGTCAGTAAATGGGGACTTCTGACATTTAGTGTAGCTTTCTCTTCATGTGTGCACATGTGTGTGTTTGCAGATAATACAGGGATGTTCCTATTAATGGCAGCTACCGACTAGATTCTGCTTATCTAAGGCATCCCTAACTTAAACAGTCACTTTCTAGAATCACGCATGCAGGAAATTTTAGATTGGGAATGTTATGTGATTAATCCTGAAAGCATTTCTCGGTACGTTTTCATCTGAATTTTGAATGTAACAAGCTGTGTCTTTTTGATATACACCATGATGTTTTTATGTGGCCTCCCTTGGCAAAGCAGAGACATTGGCTACTGTCTGACCATCTGTAATTTGAACAGACTATCTAAATGAACACTACTATCACCTTTGATCTGGGAGTGACTGACACCTTGCTATATTTGGCATTCAGAATGGAATAAGATGTTCCAGCTGATGCTGATAAAATTATATTGTGCTTATGCCTGGCAGCTAACTGCTGTCCTCCAGTGTGTTAGATAAAGCTTATAAGGTTGTTGCTTTATTAAGAATGGATTAATTATCCTGATAATTAGATTAATTTGTTTTGTTTATATCAAAGTAAATTAAAATAAATAGGGTTAATATTTATTTTATGTTACACTTCTTCTTAATTATTTGATTTCACAATTAAAGTGCATAAAATTATAAAACATGAGGACTGGAGAATGAGATTTTTTCTCTCTCTGGAAATCAGGACCAGGTCTCTGAGGAGTCCCGAAGAAGGTAATATCAAGCAATTGTGTGTCCCAATGATAACATATGCAATAAATCATTGGCTACTCTTAACAATTGTGACACCCACCTAGAGAGGAAATACAGGCCAGGTTTGTAAAGGTAATTTGCTACCTAACAATGCATAATGAAATTCAGTTTTACGTTTTAGAACTATGTTCACTTGGCTGCATCTTTAGGCACATTTGATGTGCAACACCTTTAAAACTCTAGAGCAATTAGCCTCTAAGAATGCCAGAAAGTCTGTGACATAAATAGTTCAGAGAGAATCATGTTTCCTAACCAAAGGAGGTAAAATTTATCCCATTTTCAACTACATTTTTAAATTTGAAATGGGAGAAAAAAGTCTTTAAACTTTCTCAAACCGGACGATTTGGCAGCTCTCCTTTTTTTTCTTTTCATTTTGTACCAACTGTCAAATAGGCTGAATTTTTGAAGTGTTGATACTTGGGGGGAAAAAGAAGCCTGTTTATATTCGCAGCCAGCTTTGATGCAGTCCCACTGGCAGCATCTGCTGTATCTCAGATTTATAATTCTCCCCCATTTTTGGGTAATGGTCGTCCTTGATTCTCTGCTGCCTGGTACTTAACTCTGAAACTTCTTATTAGGTGTTAGTAAGTTCTCTTCACAGGGTAGTTAGACAAAACAATCCCTTGCCAATTAGAGAATCAAGGACGACCATTACCCAAAAAGCATGAACAATGGTGAAGATAAGAGGGCAAGCCAGGGGGTTGAGACTTCATAACCTGGAACTGTTATCGGACAATTGAACCCAATATGTAGATGAACCAAAACTTATAAAAGTATGATAACTCATGACTGGGATCCATCTTGGATTCTACCTGGGTGTAGCCCTGGCCAGGCTCCTGTGCTGCCCAAGGTGTATCCTTTTAAGGCCTTTCAATAAATACGTATTTAGTTCATTTAACTCTGTTTAGTCTCTGTTCCAGATCAGCCTTTCTAGGCATCAGTTCATGTCTAACAGACATATGAATCCATTCCACAGCCTGCACAAGGGAAATCAAAGAAAACCCACAGAAGTGAAGGTGGACAGCCTGTTCAGCAACTCCAGCATAACATCTGACACTCCTCATCCACCAGCATGCTCACACTCATCACACCACAGCAAACAGAAATGATGCTGCTGCCCAGGTCACAGTGGCCAGAGGCACTGGAGGAGCTGCTGAGATGCTACAGACAGAGTTCATAATGCTGCCAAGAGTGGAGCTGGTTTTCTCGACTTAGGTTTGCCTCCTGACACAGCTGTTGTGCCTTTCCAAAGCTGTATAAATGGTATTCCACAGCAAAAGGAAAGAACCCTGCAAGTGGTAAATAAATATTGTATGACCCTGCAGGTATACGCTCTGCTTGCTTTCCAGATCTGTTCTGGTGATTTAGTTAGCAGAAATGTTCTGCCAGACAGCTGCAAGGGAATATTATATAATGGTTATGAAAAGTGAATTTTGAGCTCTCTAGAGACCTTCATCCAAGACTTATATTTGTCCAGCACAGACAGAGAAATACCCCCGCTAAAAACAGGTCAATGTTCCTGTGAATCCCTCCACACCAGGTGTGCACAGTGAGTCCTGAAGCAGCAGGGGAAATGGCTTTGGAGAGAAACAAGTGGACATTTCACCAGCAGCTCTCTCCTGCCCTCCCATTTGCCCCTGAGAGGAATCAGTGACTGGAGATGTCTAGTCCTTTGGCTGCTTTCATACAAATGAGGAGGCGAAGGAGGAGATTTCCCTGTGTGCCTGCCCAGTGATGGGGCTGCAGCTGGGAAGGATTTGGAACACATCAGGTGGAAGCCTGAATGGGAGTGTGGCCATGCCAACACCTCAAGCCCACCAAAGGGCCCCAACACACACAGCCAGCAGCAGAAAAAGCAGGCACAAAGGATTTGGGTCTCCTGGGAGGCACCAAGGCTCTGGCTTGCAGACTGGACACATCTGCCACACAGCTTTGATTTTGAAAGCTCTCTAGGGGACTGCCTGAGGATAAGCTACACATGCAACATTGCTCACAGGAAATGTTCATGGAGTAATGTATGACTCTGAGGATTGGTTCTCACATGGCCTGAGAACAGGGAGGAGAGGAGACAAGAAATTTTGGCAAGTAAATGACTCATCATAAAATGCATCCTCCCATTCCCCCCAACATACAACAGAGTTTATCCAGAAGGTGGCTAAACCATGTAAAGAGAGATGGAGGCTCTAAGGCCTTTCATCAGTGCAGGACTGCCTTATTGAGTCATCCTGATGATGAATGCCTGAAGCCTGCACAAAAGTGAAGTGCAATTACTGCTGAGTAATAGCAGCAGGTGGAGCTTTCCAGCTGCAGCCGGCATGTGAGAGGTGATGGTGAATCAATCAGTGTGAGAGAGACCTTGGTTTGGGTGAGAGGGGGAATATGGAGGAGCATTTTATCTTGAGTAGCCCCTGAATTTAGTGAAGAGAGAGCCTAAATCAATTAAGAGTGTTATGAGTGACTGGAGTCAAATTTATTGTACTCTAAAGTTTCACCTGAAAGGATATATATTTGAGCTCTGTGGAACAAAGGGGAAACTATACCTGATTAAACAAGGAGATAAAAACTCTAACAGGGCAAAGAAAAGAAGTGAGAATTGAGCATGCATGCTAGAGCAACCCAAATAATTACAGCAAGTGCAGTCTGCTGATCTTTCCAAGAGCTCTGGGACCTTTTTGGAAGGCTGTTTTGGGTGCCATGAGGTTTGTCAAAGTAAAATGCCAAAGAAAGTGAGAGATTGGGCCCTCATTTTCTTTCAGTCAGGATGTTATTTGGTGTTTTGAGTGGTTTTCTGCTTCTTTTCTGTAGAACATGCCTTAGCTGCTCAGTCTCTGAAAGCACATCACTGCCTATAGTAAAAAAGGCTTGGATTTCAAGGCTTGGCTGGTACTTTCATGATGGAGAATTGCCCAACTGTGGCTGAAACAGATGTACCAGGTAAAAAAAAGGCAATAAAACTACTGGTTTATTGCATGGGGAGGGATTTTTTTTATATGCTTGAGCTAACCAGTGAGTCCAGTCAAGGTTGCAAACAACCAAAGGAGCAGCTGGAGCCCAGCCTGCAGAGGTCAGCATGTTGAGGCTGTCCATGTTTCCTTCACACCCCACAGCCTCTACCAGACAGCAGGAGCAAAGCAGGGCTAGGACTGGTGGGCTGGAACAACCCCTGAAATGCTCTGCTCTTCACATGTTCCTTGGGAAGAATGGCACATCTGTGTTCTGCTGGTAGTTGACACCCCGTGCTGGACAGTCTGGTCTGGAAACTGATAGAAATCAGATACTGGGATAAAGAATAAAAACATGTTTGAGGAGAGAAGAGGGAAGCAGAGACCATGGTTTAAAGTGATGCCAGGTCTTATCTTCTGCTTGAGAATAACAGGTGGTGCCTATGAAAGCCACCAGAAGTTTCTGTGTGTAATAGGGAACATTCTTTCTTCCAAAATCCTGAAATAAACAGGACAATTATATATTAAAACAGATTCTACTTCTGTTCACCTGTGTTTTAGATGTCTTGAGATGTGCATGTTAGATGATATGTCAGGGAGAAACAGTAAATGGATTATTTATTTCTCTGTAGGGAAAAGGCTTGGCCAAAAGCAAAAGAAGCAGAGGTTCTCTACTGCTACAGTGCTGACTGGAAATGAGGAATAGAGCCCCACTTTGTCTGGCAGTGGGCTGCCTTAAGGGGTGTCACCCTGTGCTCAAAGCACCAGTGTTGGAGCCTAGAGAGCTGTGCCTTGGTCGTAAGTTATGCCACAGGCTATGAACTACTTTGAGAAAGTTGCTTGAATGCTCTGCCACACTGCTTTTCTGTATGTAAAAGAGGAGAACTGATAACTAACTTATCCAGAAGGTTATTCCAAGGTTAGTGCTGGTGAATCACGTCAATACCTTATGATAAAAGTTACTATAGAAAGGCTTAATATCATAACCTCAGTCTTCCCCAAAGGTTAACACTGGCAGACCATAAGGAACTTGCCATCAAGAGTCAGGATATCCATGTTTAGGCAGAGACTATTTAAAAATGAGACTTGTATCTTGCATTAATTTTTAATGAATTTCTCTCTTTTTTTTTCTTTTATCATTAGGGAAAAAAATAGGAGGTGGATGAATGAAGAAAGACTCTTTTTTTTTTTCCCTAGCTCAATATCCTCTTCCATTTGCTTCCATATTCACTGCCAGTCTGCTATCTAAGAAATGGTGTGCACATTGACCTACTTTAGGATATATATGCTTGCTCTGGGGGAGATGTATAAGACAGCAAGAATACAGGAGCTCCATTAAGTCATTTCAAACAAGGCATGAAGATACTTATAATTGTCTGACCCTTGCATGAGGAGGGAAACAGTAATTAATCACTAGTGCTTCCCTTTCTTTCTAGCATGTAAATAAGCCAGATATTCCTTAATAAAGGAGTGGGTGAGAGAATGGGCCAGATGGACAAACTGGAATTGAAATGGCTCAGAGCACACCCGGCTCTGGCTGACTAGAAATACTCTTTAGTATTCACGCTGATACTGAGTGAATGCAAGGGAAAATTCTTCCTAAAAAATGTGATAAGAAACCCAGAAGATTCATGGTAATGACAAAGTTTGAATCACATGGTCTCACTTAAAGGAAACACGGACCCTAAATCACTGTCTTTTCCCTCCAACCTTGCTGGAAGGAGAAATGCTTATTCTGTGTGTCTACAGTTACAGCTCTGGGCTCTGAGAGGTCTGCAGCTGCAGAGGGAGCCTGAGGAATCAGTCCAGCATTCACGTGACAATTCCCCTTGACTGCTGCCTTCCTGAGAAAAACAAGACCAAAGACTCTGATCTTCCTTTCACTTCTTGACATGAAGTGAAAGGAAAAAAGAACAAAAAAATCCTCTGCAAGTTTGTGTTTTGTTCCTATATTAATACCCATTGTGGGAATGGATAGAAGAGGACTAACAGTGGCTATGCTCTCTTCAATCTAATCTCCTATTGACTGAGAAACATCACATAGGGATGTCTTGAAGGAATTAACACAAATCCTTTTAAAACTCTTCAGTGCCTTCTCTTTTCCCTTCCCCCTCCTCAACCCCAGTTTGTTCTCCATGTGCCCACTTATGCTGAATTTTTGGCAGAGGACATGGCCAAGGAGGAATATGAGTAATCAATTAAGATGCAGACTTTACCATTTGAGATGCATTATCATGGTCCCACTGACACCTCCTGGAACACGAACTCAATCCATCACATTGCAAATGAATTCAAAGTGGAAGACTAAAGAGGCAGAGAGGCACGCAGTCTCAACATTGAATTCAATTAAAAAAAAAAAAAAAAAGGGTGAAGAAAAAAAGCAGGAACAGCAGAAAGAAACCTGCCTCACCTGTAGCCACACTTTACCCTCTGTCATATAATTCTTCCAATGGAATCAGACAGGCAAGGATAGTTTGGGATAGTCTGAACCATGACCTGGGTAAATAAACATGGTTTTGTCAGTTTGAGGTACAATGAAAGCATTTACACACAAAGACACTTCTCTGTTGTCTCTTTAGCCTCCCCAAAAGGATTTCTCAGGCCCAAATGGATTGAATGAATGTGTATTTGTTTGTCTCCTGTGGTCATTCCAGGCCAGCAAAGCACTTCACCATCAGCTTGGGGTGAACACTAGAGAACCAAGAGTATTCAGTGTACCATGTCTTCCATGGCCACGAGCCTCTGAAGTACAAAATGTTTACTCCTCTCCAAGGGGGTTGGTCAGGCTTGTCAGGACTCATCACCATGACTTTAGAGAAGGTAAATCCACTGCAGACTGAAAGCAAAGATGTAACTCTTGTCACTCTGGCAATTTTACAGAATTAGAGTAGATACTTTTTCTGCCTTACTGTTTTCATTCTCATTGCCCCCTTGCTTCTCTTCAAAGGTTGAGATGGAGATCTTTCCCACCCTGTCCAGCATTCCTCAAAAAGCATGGCATAAAAAATAGAAAAAGTTAGAAGATATTTTAAATTATGCAAGGCTTTTTTCTTCTCGTCTCTCAAGTTTTCTGCAATTATTCTGAAGTATTTGTATTTATGAGATCAATACCACAAAGGCATAAAGCTTTGAGATGAAACCAGAACTAATACAACATAAAACAGAACTGCACATAAGTATGATCAAAATGTAGGCCAATCCACAAATAAGAGCCCCCAGATTGCATTCCCATCTATATCTTTGCTCCCTGGGCTTGTCCTTAGCGCGCATCCAAACTCTGTGTGTAGAAATCAAAGGACGTGTAAGATTGAAGGCGAGGAATGAAGCTGAAGTCATATTTTTGATGAGTTTTTACCCACACTAGCAAGGGCTTTGACTTTTACCCTAGAAAACCACTGTCTACTAAAACCTGTCTGCCATTTCTAACTTCCTCTGTAAAAAACATAAAGAACGCTGGTGGGTCTGCTGAGGAACTACACTAATTACACAACTGCCAGAAAAACATGTCCTCTTTAAAATTAAATTGTTATGTAAATCCCACCATTGCGAGCCTCCATGTGTCACAGTCTAGAGTCGCTGAGGTACCAGAGCGAAAGATGACTGCTAGATTCGCTTGCTTCCCATCTGTTTGCTCACACAGAGCTGGTTAAGGAGCCCTTCCAGCAGAGTCAGGAGACAGACATACATACAAGGTAACAAGGACATGCTGTGGATTCTTTATCAGCCATGGCTCGATTTGAGGTTTATTTTAGTGCTGGAGTTAATTTGATGCTCGTGAAAGGGACAGGCTGTCAGCATCGACGAAGGCCTGCCTGACAGCCGGAGGCAGTGGGTGGTTTTTCTGTATGTAGACTTTGCCTGGACCCCTGGCTCCTGGTTGCAGCACCAGCTGCCCTGGTCTCTGCCCCACTGCCATGCAGCTGGCACCAATCCTGATCCTAAGTTTTTTCATTTCCTAATATTTTCAGTGAGGTACTCGCCTGACATTTGTTGATGGGAAGGGTAGAGGAGGGAGAAAAGAAATGAAAGGAAAGAGTTATACAAGCTGGAAATTGAAAGAAACAATTCTTCTGAGCTGTCAAGGAAGTTCAACAGTCCCAGTGCCTTCACCTGGAGTCCCTGGTTTAGTGACTTGTAATCACTATTGTCAGTGTAACATTATAACAAGAAATACTCTGTTTTTCTAGAGCTCTAACTTAGGAAGTGGTACTGAATTCTTGGGATGATCTCTCCTGAAAGAAGATTCTGAGGAAAAACATCAACATATGTGCTGTTTGAACTATGAAATTGTTTCTCTTTCCTGTTTCTGCAGTAAGTAAGTATTTCTACTCTGTGCAGGGCAAAACATTTTGTTGACTTTTTGTAAAAGCAATTTCTCATGTAATTCTGTTTCAGAAAGCCTAAAATGCTTCAGCAGACAGTTCTAGTTTAACCATTTTAGACTGGATTTAAAGGGCTCCCAAAGTAAAAGCAGTGCTCAAAATTAGCCTGAAATATTGTACTTTTTATAATCCCCTTTGGAAGGCTCACTCATTACTACAAATATGTCAAATTCTTGCAGCCTCTGGAGGCATATACAAAGATTTCAACAATGCACATCAATGTAATGACAAACTGCCATTATAGAGACCTCAATCCAAATGTCAGTTCTTATTCCTTGCTAGCATCCCCTCAAGTATTGATGCCAGATTTTACTACCTCTACTTGGGGAGAAGGCAGAAAATACTCTTCCAGTAATTACCTCCATCAGTGGTGACTTCTAGATTGTAAGGAAAGAGCAATCGTCCTCTGTTTCCTGTCCTCTCCCTGCCTTTCTTGTTCAGCCCCAGTGGGTTGAAAAAAGGGAATATATAGTGGCCTTCCACATTTTTCTGCTGAAGTTTTACAAATATTTCAGAAACATGGAAAATTGTCACGCACTGTGCTTTTTTTAAAAAGGGGAATGATACTTTTACACTGCCTCAGCAAATGAACAGAGAGGAAATCCTACCACAAAAATCCAGACATAATCTAGCTTCTTGCATCTGTAGTGATGCATCTGAAAAACAAGGGGCTAGCAAAGGATTTTCTTTACAATAAGAGCAATTAATAAACTGGGCTAGGTGTAGCCCCAATGTGGAGGTTTTGGCTGCATGGCAGTGCAATACTGCTCTTGTCTCACGACCAGAAGCTCATTTATTTAATCAGGCAGCACTGGCAGGCAAAGAGAGAATCTACATCCCACTTTTATTCTACCTCTGTGAGTCCATTCCCAGGAAAAATGACGACCCTTCATAAGAACCATCATCTGCCCAATAGAGAGGAGAAAAACCTATAGAAATGAAAAAAACAAACACTTGAAAAGCAAAATTATAAACTGGAAATACATCAAACTCTTGCCATGCTAGCACACAAGGACACCCTGAATGCAGAACTCTGTTTTCCTGTGATGGAAACCGCAGAGCAAAGGAATTTGGGTTTCTACCTACTGCTGGGTGCATTTCCATTTCCAAAACAATACTCTAGTACTTAGTTTTGTTTTTTCAAGGAGGTCTTCACACACCCGAAATCCTTACATCATCCCAGAATTGAGAGAGAAGAAAAGTAGTTGCAGGGTACGTATTTCTGTCAGTCCATATTTCTGAGCATGCTGTTCGATAGTGAAATAGACACAGAACTACACAATACATAGAGCTGAGAAGCACATACAGAGAAGATATCCATGTATTTCTTTACTTTCATCTACTCTTCCTTAAAAAATTTTCTCCTGCTAGTCCTTTATTGCATTCTGATGAAAGATATGTAATAAGGATCTTCCCTCTATTGAAGTTTGTTGTATTACATTAAGATATTCCCCAGTTTCAAAAACAATAACCTGTGCTGGCTCAATCCATCATTCCCCTCAGCATGAAAAATTTCTTTGTTTCTGGAATACCTGGCTGTATTATAAATTCAGAGATCTACCAAAAAAAAAAAGTTAATTTAAAGTTCAAAACTCTACAGTGAATCAAGGTGGGGTTTTGAAGGGGGAAGGTACCCAGAAGTAGGCCATTTGTCTCAGAAAAGCTGGGAAAAATGCCAGCTGCATACCAAAACACATGATTGTGTGTGGAGCATCATACTGAGACATTCAGTCATTCAGCTGTTTTGAAAAGCCTGCTTCTAATTTAATTTTGAACAGAAAATGCCTCCAACTAACTGACTTCTATAAAAAGCTGGAGCCACTGAGACAGGATAATTACTTTTGCTTCACATATTTTAGATATCATGCAGTCCTGCAGAGGTCACTGGAAGGTGTGGTGTGACAGATAGGTAAATACCTGTTATGTCTTCACACCTCTTATTCTAACTGGTATTTATCCTTCTGCTCTTTCTTCTCCAGTCTTTTGGCTTCCCCACCCACGCCCTTTACTGTCTGAAAAAAAAAGACCCTACTTTCAGAGTCTGCTTGACCCCTACCTTGCTGCCAGACAAATCAAGGTAGTCATAACAAATTAAAATTAGCTACTAGGGTCCCATTTCAAATAGAAGAAAAGAGTCACTTTAAAAAAAATCTATAGGATCATTTGAAACCACAATAGTGCCAAGTAACTTTAACACCTTTAAAGACATTTGAGTGGTCACTTCTCAACCCTGAACTCTTTGGGATTCCTTGCTATCGCATTTTAGATACTTTTTTTTGCTGACTGAGGAGTTATAGAGAGCATCTTACAAAGTCAGATGAGCAGAATATTTATCTATCCTATTTACATCTTGGCAGCACAGATTTATTTTTATGAAAAAGGATCTACACCTTTCCCACCTCCTCCTGCAAAGTTAACACTGTGGTTTGATGCTCCCATCACAAAATAACATGACTTCCTGGCCTCAGCACCTGCTCCAAAATATCAGAGTTTTGCAGGTTCTTGCTGTCAGGAAATGAAACAATTGGATGATGAGGGTCTTTGGACACACTCCTGTAACTACAGTGGGATGCATCTCAGTCCTGCTGTTCTAGAGGCAGGAGGAAGTGAGCAGTCAGAGTTCATCTGCTCACCTGCTCCTGCCATTCTGTTGTGCACCAGCTCATAATGCACTCTCTCTTCCCTTTCATTTTTCCTGGAGGCACTTTTTGCCTGTTCTTTAAACACATTTTTTTTGTACCAAGGGTTTGTACTTGATCAGTTCCCTGGAGTTTTCCTTAATTCCCTCTTCTTGAGCTGTTTCTTTTAATTACATGGGTGTGCCTGTCCTCTCAGCGAAGCCTTTCTAACAAAAAAAACCCTTCAAAATTCCTGCTTTGCATTTTCCTCCACTCCACATGACATGTGCTTGCCTTTCTGGTTTGGGGATTGCATCATTGCCAAAGTTCCCTGCTTTCAGAAGAAGATTTAGGGGGATCTCTCAAGCAAATAATTAACTGGTTACACAAAATTTTGGTAGATTTAACACTCAAACTGTGATAATATTTTCCATTTGAAAATTTCCAAAGGATTTAGTCAGGCTAAAGAGGTTTCTAATCCCTGTGTCTTTCAGGAACCTAAATTGGGTACAATGCATATTTGTGTGGGGAATTAATGAAACAAAGGAGCCAGCAATTGCATTTTGTTCAAAGCATAGAAGGAACAATACCCACTTATTGGGACTTTAAATATTTCTTCACAGGCATGTTTTAGAAATAAAAAAAACCCAATAAACCCACAAAACCTGAAGCACCATTATTGGAGATCTCTACAGGAAAAAGACACACATTCAATTTTCAAAACTGAATAAGATCAAATAAATCTATAAAGAAAAGATATTTTATTGCCAGAAGGTTATATAGTTTTTTTTCCTTTTGAAAAACAATTAAATTGCATTATTATTATTACTACTATTATTATTATTACTATTATTATGATGATATTTATTCAAAAAAGAAAACCCTTGTTTGGGTGAAAAATCACTTTTCATTGCAAAAAGCTTCACAATGAAAACCCACTAATCCAATATACATTTTAAAACAAGTAATATAAACATACATGGATTATTAGTTATTGCAGACTTCCCAGGACAAACCAGTTTTTAGGACCAAATTTAACCCTATTATGAGCCATGGAATTTAACAAACTGAACTAAAAATAAATGTGAAAGTTGCCTTTCTTTTGCAATTTTTTAGCAGTGAGGCAAGTGCCATGAATTCATACCTGGCTGTCATTCAGAGATGGAGAAAGACCGGAAGTGTTGAATTTTATTTTTATCTGTATTTTGTAATGAAGGGAAAAACATTCTAATTTTAGTCATAATTTCTCCCACAGCACCTCATTTTTTTTCCTATTTTAGATAGGACTGACATTTCCCAGTGCAGCCCCTCTAGCCAGGTATCTGCAGGACATTTCAGACCAGGAGTTCAAATGTACTGCAGGCTGTGCAGTGACCAGCTAAACTCACACCCCCCACAGAGCCAGTACCTTTTAAAGTACAAATGGAACTTTTGACAATTCAGTGTCTCAGACTGTGCAGTTTCTTCAACACTTGCGAGTCTGTAAAAGCGTGTTTTCAGAGCTGACCTTTTCCCAGCTATTTTCCCAGCTTCCCTGACACTGTGTGAAATAAAACATTTTCTTGTAGATTCTGCAGCCCCTGGCTCAGAGGGGGATTGTAGAGCACGCAGCTCCTCTCAGGACATGGACCTGCTTTGTGCTGATGCACCAACACAAGCTGTGATAACTTGTGGGTTTAGGGGCAGTGATTCCCTGGTTCAATTTACAGTGTGCTGGTCAAGATGACAGCTGTCATGAGAGACGGGATGTCCCTGGGTGACACACTGATTTCAGGTAGCAACAGGGACCCAGGGGTAGAGCTTTGTGATTCAGCCCCATAATGAAGACAGAATAAATACCTTTTCTGGGCAGGGATTCAGTTTCGTTCTAGCTTCAAACAGAGGCAGGCTTTGCAGTGCAGTGCCATCGGCCTTCCCGTACTTGTGGCTGCCCACTGGTGCCTATGACTAAGATACCACTGGACTGTTGAACCTGTCAGCACAGGACAGCAGTGTTGAAAACGTAGGGTGCCTCTATTAAATGACCATAACTGGATACCTGCTAGCTGCAGTGCTTCCTTACAAAGTCTACTTTTCCTCATAACCTGTACTTAATGAATTAATTTTGCTTTGCTTTCCCCCTCTCATAGGAAAATAGGTCACGTGAGTTACAGACAATAGAGTTTCCACTGTCTTCAGAATAGGTATTTTAAAATGTTTAAGTTAATGACTTTTGTCCCAGGAAGAGGCTTCTGCCATTGCATTGCTGACAAAACAGTTGCTTTCACCAGGAAACAGCTGTCAAATAGAGATTTGTCTCACGAGTAGTAAAATAAATGATAATTTGCTAGACAGCAGGAGGATATTGGAGATTAGGATTCATGGGCCTACCCTGGACATGGGAGAAGAGTGTGGCGTAAAATTTACAGACAATACTGAGAACATGGCACTTGATTTGAAATGCATCAACTGACATCAGCTAAACCAATTTGCAAGGTGAAAGATCTACACTGAAACCCCAATGCAGCCTGAACTGTCTTCATCCATAAAGGGACTTTGCAAGAGAAAAAAGCTAATAGGGCCTGTCTGGTGGAAAATTTTGAAGATACAAGATTTTTGATCAACACAAAAGGCTGCAAAGGGCATGGAAATAAAAGGAATGATCCATACAGGTATTATCCAGCCAGCACAAAACACTCTCATTACAGCATTCTGGATGGGAACACTTACTCTGCTGTAATTCTAAAGCCAGCCGTACTGAAAAGTTCATTAGTCAGCCTGTGGTCTCTTGGACAAAATTCAGAGATATGTGAGGGGCTTCATCATCCAGACAGTTTCCTAGCAGTTACAGAGACATTTATAAGATCATTTGTAGCAACTGACGTATTTCTGTGTCTGCATAACATTCACATGCTCTATGCTTACACGTTTGCAATACACACTTGATTTTGGTGAGTCCCTTGAAATCTAGAATAATGGGATGATGCCCCTTTAGCCAGCTTGTTTTGCTTTCCCATTGTCTTTGTTATATTTAATTCAAAAGCCAACAGTCTATGGCTGTACATGTGTACAGCCAGGCCTTGTGCTGCTGAACACTGCTAACAGACAGCATTTGGCTCCTACTGGGCCCAAGGGGTTCACTCTTGTGCTTTTTGAGGGAAAGAAACATCACCAACACTCAGCTCACTCCCTGGAGAAAAGCAATAGTCTCTGGAAAAGCACTGAGAGATGTGGCAGGCTGGCAATGCCTGGGCAGCGAGCCCCATCCACAGGCCATGGGGAAGACCACTTCCATGAAATGCTAAAACCCTTTAATCAAAAGAAATGCCTCATAATGCAGTTTGGAAGTAATTTGGCTGCCCTCAAAATGAGCATCCACTCCCCAAACTACTGTCCAAAGCTGTAGGAAAAGCAATCATAGGGAACTGAGTGCCACTTCTGGGCAATGGTCATAGCACTTTAGGGACCAGCTTCTGCCTGGAAGAGAAGGTTCAGATTTGTTACACATTTTTCATTTTATTCTCCCCAGAATAATAACTTTACCAGCTTGTTGAACTTTTCAGCCTTTCAAATTACATGGAGTTTTCATTAACACTGTAACTAAATTATTTTTTTTGCTACAAGTTCTAAATTGTATTCAGGAATAACTCAATAAGCTTCCACTTACTGCAGAATGGTTAAGCTGAATCTAGCAAAATCAAAAAGCCTCCAAAACCCAGAATTTTTCTTATTCTTATTTTCTTATTTTTGAACTACCTGTATCTTTAGGGAAAAGGTAAGTGTATTGTGAAGGAAGGTATTATTTTCTCCAAATAAATTATCACAAAGATACAGGATGACTGGATATTGATTTAGTTGAGGAGTTCTACAGAATTCGTATGTTTATCATCAGCACAAAAATCCCGAGTTTTAGGCATGCAATTCTTATTCCTACTGCCATTTAGCCATGGGCTAAATTTCACTTCCAGTAAGTTTTATCTATTAATCACCATTGCCCTAAAATATATGGTTAACTATTCAACTGGTAGGCAGTTTGGACTGGAATTGCACACAGCCTTTCTCTCGTCTTAAGAGATTGATATTAAATACTCTAGTCTGAGAAAAAATAAATTGTGCATTATATCTTCAGTTGAGCTCCCTACTCACAGAGACCCATCAAATTCTTAAATATTTGCAATATCTAAATGCAGGGAAGAGAGAAACACAGTTTAGCTGGTAAAGAAAAGGCACCAAGTGAAAAAAGGCTGTTTCAGAGATGTAGACAGAAACCATCAGTTGTGTTTCTTCAGAATCACTGATTGTGAGCCCTGAATAAAGGTGGTTTTAGCCGCTTTCTTGAATTTTCGACAGGCAAACAATATGTAACTTCTTGTGATCTTTCTATTTTTCCATATGATCTTAGGAATCTCACCCCTGCAAGCTGTGTCCTACAGTGCTGGAAGAAACAGGCTGTGTTTTGTTGTACCCATCTTATTCCTGTGGAAGCTCAGAGAGCATTTTAGTCCTCGATGAGCAGAGGTAGGCAAGAAGAAACACCCCTTTGAGGTTAGGGTGAGAAAGCCCTCCCTCCCGTCGGCCTTTGCCAGCATATGATAACATCCTAAGTTCAATTGGTTAATACAGTTAATGTCACCCCTGTTCACCTCAGTTCAGCCCCTGTTTACCAAATATGTACCTTCCCTAGAATGTTCTTCTCTCTCCTGATCCCCATTGGCTCTGTTTTGCTGTATTGCTCCACCCCTGCCACCCCATTGCTTCCCCCAGTTGGCTGCCCCTCCTCTGCACCACTTTCACCTATTCCCATTGGCCCTTGACCCTCAGATCCACCCCTTCTGTCCCATATTTAACCCTGTGCACTCAACCCCCATCTTGTCTTTCTCTCTGGACTCTTTTTGAGGCTCAGTCAATTGTCTTTGGATTTCCATATAAGGATTAGTCCCGTGCCTTTTTCGTCTTTAGCTAGTGCGCTCCGAGCTCTGAGTGCGCAGGTTGTAGACTCATTGGACTGGACTCGTTGTAGCTGCACCACTACAGTTCCAATAGCTACTCTTACTGTTTTCAGAATTTCATCCTGAGCAGCAGTGGTGATAATGACTGTCTGCCTTTCATCTGCCAACAAACAGCGTTTGAGCTGCTTTCTGAACTGAAGACAACAATGCTTGTGCAATTGCGCTTGGCATGCCAACTTGTTTATTCTCTCCATGCATCTAACATTCCTAACTTTAGAACTCTGGCTGATTTCACCTAAATTACCAGAGGGACACTCACCTGAAATATTTTAAGCTCATTTAAACTGTTGTTGATAGTCTTGAATATAAATATATTGTTAGTATCCAGAAAGGAGAGAAATGTGAAGGGTGTAATTTTTACAGAGAAAAAGTCAATTGACCTTCACACCTTTAGAAAACAATCCAGAAAGTTTTACAAGTAACCAGACTGCATTTCATCTGCCACTCACAGGAACACTTGCTGAAGGCAGACTCAGCTTTGCTCACCCGCAGAGGTATGGAAAAAGTCTCCAAACAACTCAGCTTCTCAAGCCCCCTCTCTGCCCCTTACATTTGCATCCCTACTCTGTTGTGCACATACAGCAGCACTCTCGAATTGCTGATTAATACAGCCAGGCTAAAGATGAGTTTCCCTGTGGCAACTGCCTCACTTTCTGCCTTTTCTGTCCTTGCAGGCTTGCAGGTGATGATTTCAAACTACCTGTGCATATTTTGCTGCTTTAGCTTTCCTCCAAGGCCAATGGCTTCCAGAAAGGCTCCCTCTTTTCTAGTTAATTTAGCCTTTTTTGAGCAGCTGCAGGCAGGAATTCTGGCTCTCTCTGAAGTTACTAAAGGCCCTTGGCCATACTCTTCTGCTGTTTTTTCCTCAGATCTAAATGTTATCAGTGTGGAACAGATTTTACTGGAGAGTATGTTCCAGGGAAGTGCCTTGACTTCCCAACACATGCCAACTGATAGTCTGCCAAAACCATACCCTATGGCAAGAATTAAATGTAGGCAAATGCAAGTGCCTTGAGAAATTAGGGCCAGAAACAGAGTGGACACAGCAAGCAGACAAGAGAATATTTGATGTTAGCAAGAAAAAGATTTCTGATGGGAAGTGTTTCTATTTTAAAGGAAATTTGCTTTTTGTGCAGATGTAAATCCCAAAGTAGAGACTTACTTCTCCCTTGAGTAATGTGAATATGGCCTTTCTGTCAGCAATTCTGCTCACCTGAGTTTAAACCCTTACAGGACTGTTTGGCCTTACAGGAGGAGAGAAAACAGTCTCAAGATCAATAATGATGGGTCATTTGAGATCTTTCAACTCTAGTCTACACTCAGAGCTTCTCTGTTCCCTAAAGACATCCCCATGTGTAACTATTCTGACCTCCTGCTGTTGTCAGTATGACTGTTTATACATTTATCCCTGTTATTAGATTATTATGATCTGGTATCTTAACAGGAAAATCATTAATTCCCAGGAACTGTAAAAATAGATCTCTGACCCTGGATCCTCTTGAAATCTTTCACCTGTTTGTTGTATTTTTAGGTTAAACCTACAGTTATCCATTTTATTTTTAATATGAGAAAATATACATCTTTGTTACAGTTTAATAACTAGCATCCCTTCAGATAAAACTTTAGAAGTAATAAATATTTGGCAACAGACAAAATACAGCAACCATGTAAATTTTATCATCTTTTGCTCACCACTTCATGTAAAGAGAAGCAGGCTTCAGACTTCTTGTGACTTTATGTACGATCTCAGTGTTTTAACTCTGCAGCGGTTTTACTTGCTGCGCTTTACAAAGAAGTTTGCTTTGTTTCAGATGTGGTATTCAGAAATCAGCACTAAGCCTTTGGACAGTTCTGTCCTTGTTCCAGCAAAGCTCTATGACTCGAGTACCTGTTTTTGAAGCTTGAGAGATCAGCATGTCCAAACCTAAGCTTCTTCTTAAATGCATTTTTTTCCTGCCAAGGTCCTTTAAACAGCACGGTGTCCCCTTCAGGGTGATCTTTTCTCCTGCACTTGCAAAATCTATGGAGCATGCCCCATCACTGGTGCCTTTCAGCCTCTCTCCTTTCTTCAAATTTTCAGCTACCTCAATGGTTTTAAACCCTGTATCTCAGCATTCCAAGTTCCTTGAATTACGGGTTATCATGCTATCTTCCAAGGTAGCAAGTAGGGAAACCTAAGGCCTTTGTCACCTCTGAACTGGGAGTAAAGGGCATTGTCTTGAGCAACTGAAGAATGTCTAATTATGCATTTTTCTGTCTCCCTGCACTACATGTACCTTCTCCTTTGGTCAAGTATTTATTCATAATCTTCTTGAATCCTTTCTGAAATTACTAATGAATAGCATCTCAAGGAGCTTTCCCTTTCTCTTTCCCAAATTTTATGTTGTCTGCCCCATAGCTCTTCTAGCACTATCCACAGTTCCTATCCCAATGTTCTCTTCCCCATGATTCCCATCCTCTTACCAAGCCCACAATCAGCAGCTGACAGGGCTGTCTCACAAGAACAGTTTTCATTTTCCTCATCCTACCACCACCTAGTACCACCCTGTTTGTCTTCAAGGACAGGGATTGCTCTCAAAGTAAGTATTTCTGGTGATTCCCTGTTTTCTTCACTGGACTAGATATCTAACTATGGTAGGAATTCCCTCTGTGTGCAACCAGGTTATACCATTAGCCTGGTAACAAGTCTTTCACTTAGCATTCAGCTTCACAACTCACCTTACTATAAGCCTGCAGGCATTGTTCCTTTTTTCATCACTCCAAAAGTTCAAAAATACCCATTCTAGCAGATGGACATGTGTGTTGACACCAATGGACTGATTCTTGACCATCCTGCTACCAAAGCAATTATTCTGCCATTATTAGGATCGAGCAGTGAGGAGGCACCCCTGATTAAAAACTGAAAAATTAGTAATGGGCTTTCAGAAACCATTCCTTAATGATCTTCCTCAACCCTCCAGAAAAATCTCATCAGCAGCAGCAGAAACCCTGGAGCTGTGCAGAACACATCCAGCATGTATTGAAGGAGACCATTAGTTTGCTTCTGGATGAAAGAGGCCCATAAGTCACAGTATAGGAGTCACTTAGGGGCCAGTAGAGATTTTGAGAATAGTGAGACAGGACATCTAAGCAATCTAAATGGAAACCCAGCAGCAACAGAAAAGTCACAAAAAGGGTTAGCTGTAGACATTCTGAATGGAGAACAAACAAGCAGAGTCAGGTTTAATATTTTTCAGCTTTTGAGGCAGAATGACAGTTTAAGTTAATTTGGAGGAAATATCAGCATGCAGTGCAAAATGGTCTCTGTTACATGAATTCTCTTCAAAGAGTTCAGCACCTTTGGTATGAACTTGGCCAGAACTTGTTCAAAGTTATTCTTTCTCATTGGCAAAAGCAATGATTTTACTTTTCCAGTGAGTAAAGTTCAAGGAGGAATTATTCTGCCCTTATCCCCTCTGTGCAAAACTAAAACATCCAAATGAGCAGATGTCAAAATACCTTCAGGATATTGTAAATACTTTTCAAATTCTTTTCTGTTAGTCTATATCCAACTGATGTAGCTAGAGATGCTGTATCAAAATGACACTTGAAGTTTTCACCTAGGTGACTTTTACATTTACATTCCTTGGTCACCCTTATTTTTAATGATGCTCAGGAACATTTAAGAGATTCAGCTGCTTGCATCTCTCCATTCTCATCCTCTACTTCTCTGCCAGAGTCAGCCTTCATCTTTTTCAGGGAAGCAATTCTTGCAAAGTGCCAGGTATGCTCAGCTGACATTTAACTGAGCAAAAATTGGGCTGCTCAGTCTCCTGAAATAACTGCACAGATCTTTTTAGGATTTTCCAGATATACTGACCTATGACGGACTAATTGGAACTGGGACAAAACCCTTACACTGATTTTGCTTGAGCTAAGCAGGAATAAGAACAAAATTCTTCAGAGATTATGGCTATCCTGAAGGTCCTTGCTTCTTATTCTCCTACCAGACACAATTCTCCTATAATTTGGGTTTTGTTTTTGATTTTTTTGGTTTGGGGTTTTTTTGTTGGTTTTGGTTTTGGTTCTGGTTTGGTTTGGCTTGTTCGTTTGTTTTTTTTTTTTTTACATAAAAGCTATCTTATCCTCAGTCAACAAAGTGACATTAAGGCTCAATATTGCACTGCCCAGTTTCAGGATTTTACAAGTCTCACACTCTGGTTTCTTGTACTCTTAGCTAGCTTTCAAGCAGGAGAAGAAAAAAAATATGCTTATGAAATCTAAATGTCAGAAAGTCAAGTAAAATGAAACTTCACCTTATTTGGGTCCCAAAATTCAGCTGCAAGATATTCAAAGAAGATTTAGGACTGGTGATATCTGCTGAATTTCCCTAGCTTTTCCTTGCAGAGTCTGTCTCCTGTAAATGCGACACAGATTCACCGAGTTGTCCTTGGTCATTTATATAGGGGTGTTTACCTCCCAGACTCACTTACTTGCAGATGCAGAAGTAAGAGGATGTGCCCCTTACAGAATGTTAAATAAATCACAGGTATTTTAGACAGTCCATGCTGTCTTCATCTGAAGAGGAGAGCATAGGATACAAACCTGGTGCATACCTTCTCCTGTTTTGAAAATCCAAATCAGGATTTGAACCTGCCAGCAATAACTAAGCATTTTCTGATCCCAGATGCATCTCTATCTATGCCTCGTGACAAATATTCCTTACCTTAGCATGATCTTGCATGTTACAGAGTTGTTGCTAACATCAGCAGAGCTCTCCATTTCATGGATACACTGAGGCCTTGACCTCTTTTGTTCTCCACTATGTCATAGAATCATAGAAGTATTAAGGTTGGAAAAGACCTCCAAGATCATCAAGTCAAACCATTCATCTAACACTGCTATCTTCACCACTAAATCATGTCCTCCAGCTGCTGCAAGTAGGCACTTGTTGAACATTTCCAAGAAATGGTGATTCCATTGCATCTCTGAGCATTCTGTTTTAATACTTGACCAAACTTTCAGTGAGGAAATTTTTCCTAATAGCCAATTAAACATTCCCTGGTGCAACATGGGGCCATTTTCACATCCTTTCACTTGTTACCTGGAGAAGGTGTCATCTGCTGATGTAGCATGAGTGGGTCAGACCTTCCTGAATGCCATGAGCATAGCTATGCACTTAGCAGGCTGTCAAAGGAACAAAGAGAAGACAGGGTAAATAATAATGTCTTATTTCGCCATGATTTTTAGATGCTTTGAATGGAAATTGTTTTATGCCATGGTGATGTGGCTTCTGTGTGCTGGCAGGGACTGAGGGGTGCACAATGGCACATTATATAAATTCTGGAAGACACTTTTCTCACAAAGAATAAGGAATCTATTATTGAAATCTCCATGATCACTGGTGCTTTCTCCACAAACTCTGTCTCTCTCCTTGTCACCCAATTTAGATTTCCAGAGTAAAGCTGATGGCAGGATCATTCTACCTGATATATCATCTCTGTCTGATAAAACCCTGAAAAAGCATGGAGACAAGCTAAGGGAGAAAAGAAAGTAGCCAGCATTAGACTATGACATGTAATTTTTCCCACCCACACATCATGTGGCTGAGAGAAAGCAGAGAATAATGAGCATGGTAGTCTTGTTTTAAGGGTTTGATGCTTCTTTAAGCAGAAATTAGAAGGCAAAAACAGAACTTTGTTAAATATTGGATGTTGTATATCCCTTTGCATACCTGTTTCAGAACATTGGGAATATTGGGAGCTATTGTAGCTCCCTTGTAAGTTGGGCAGAAAGGAGGAAGAAAAGAAAGCCACAGAAAACACAATGCTCCTGCAATTGGGTGCCAGCTACTCATAGAAAAACTGCAGCATCAAGACAGATACTTCTTTTTCTGGGTCACCTGGAAGGTACCTATTGAATCAAGCATCTCTGTCTCACCATGTTCTGGAATGTGTCCATGTTCCATCTTCTCCTCCATGAAGTAACACAAAACCAGGTGCTCTCTTTATGCATGGCATTCTGAATCAAGGCCACATGCCCAAGGACGGTAGCACTAAACTTCAAGCAGAAAAGTTACAAAACTTTTTCAAAACAAAGCTTCCCATGTTGCTACTTCTTGCACTGTTTCTTGCAAACTGAATTAGTGAATGTATACAATATCTTTGGCAAACTTCCTCCGTGTGGCTTCTGTGTAGATAAATATTTGTTTTGTGCAGACAAAGGAAAATACATAAATGCTGAATATGTAGGGATTTGTATAAGACAAAGAGAGAATTCAGTGGAAGTAGATGTGAGCATCTGAGTCCATGATTTCCATGCAGTTGCAGAGTAGAGGAGGAAGTATGGATAGAACCAAATAGTGATTAATGAGGGAACAGCCTGTGCGAGAGCACGAGACAGAGCTTGACACTGAGAAGAAGAGGCATGTTGCCACAGGAGCTGAAGATGGAAAGCAAACCACTCTGATGTGAAAGGAAGAGAGAGCACAGAGATGGAACATTACATAGCTCTGCAGAGGTTTGCAGAGTCTGAGACCATCGCTCTAAGTGTTCGAAACATGTAGATGGGTCACTTAAGAGATACAGTTTAGTGGTAGCTTTGGCAGTGATCAAGTGATTATTGGACTCAATAATCTTAGAGGTGTTTTCCAATCTTAACAATTCCATGATTTTTTTGATTTTGTGATTCTGTGAAGTGGCAGTGCCATTAAGGGAATGTCCTGTTTGTTGAAAGGAAGTGGAGTCTGGGTTCATTTTCATGACACGTTATCTTCTGCTTCCGTATAGAGTTTAGGATGGCTGTCTCCAACACAAAGCTTCAGAGTACAGAATGATTTTTCCTTTGATGAGAGAACAGGCTGAAAAGAAAAATAGAAAAATTTAAATTCATAGAAGCCGTGTGAAACCATTTTAGAAATATTTCATTAGACATACAGGAGGCCTGTGGCACACATTTAAGCCGACCAGGGAAAAAAACAGTGTACACTAATGGTAAGGCATATGAATATATATGTAAACATCTTCCAAAAACTAGACCAGACAAGGGTGGCAGAATCAATGAATGGAAATTACAGTCAGCACCAGGGAAAAGCATTGTGATCTAAGTATTACTTATATGCAGTTCTGAAAACAATCTTACCTAAATACATGCTTAAGTGTTTCAGCAAAGCAGGATTAAAACATTGCCATTGTCCAAAGAGACTCTGTAATTAGAACAGGACTCCCAGAATAGCATATAAGCATGAAAAATTCTCTACCTTTTCTTTTTGATCACATTTCTTTAAAAAAAAACCTCAGAAAAGTTTCATTTACATGTCACAGACAGCTTGATCTATGTTCAGAAAGAACATCATGTCCTCCTTAGATGTCAAAACAATTTCATCTCTTAACCTGAATCTGGAGTCAGACATCAAGGATGCAATGCACGTGGCTCCCGTTAAAGTGTTAATCTGTAACACCTGCAATTCACAGAAGTTGCTATACTTTAAATAAACTAAAACTTTTCTTTCCTATTCTATTGCTGTGCAGTGCTTAGTTGCAAATTGTTTTTTCTAACTTGACTTGCAACTTTGAAAAAGAAATGCAGTTTAGACTTGCTACCTGGGAATCTTAATTCAATTTCCTGTTCCATCATAGATTCCCTGTATGTCTTTAAGGAAGCCACACAGGTTGTGATTTAAGAGATAGATTGGAGCTTTGCTTCCCTTTAAAATACTTTGTAGTTCTGGCCTTCGTCTCTATGACTATCTATAATATATATACAATGAATCCCATTGGATACAGCTTGCAACAGATTCAGATTTTTCTGTCAACTGGCTATCCATCATGGGCCTCTGCCTGTCTTTGTAGCCACTTGCATTAAGAGGTTGTATGAGTGTTTATAGCCTGCTTCAGCACAAAATCAGGTAGTTTAGCCTGAGTGGTGACTGAAGGCAGTGTGGGCTATTGGCATGGCTCAGGGAGCTGAGGGAGAAATAATGCCTAGAAGACAGTCAATTCAATAATAAACAGTGGGAAAAAAAAAAGATGGGACAAGGAATGACTTGATCGGCTACACTTCTGCTTCAATACAGAGGACATCCCTGCCTTTAGGCATAGTCATGATACTCAGCATCAGGCAGACAAAAGCAGGAATAGAGTAGATGGGTTGGGATTCTGGTAGACCAAAAAAAAAATCAAGTCAGTTTGTCGGAAGATGAAGAATACATAGACAGCAGTACCAAAAAGGGACACAGTCAGAAGTTGGTGTGTGTGCGTGTATAGTGGTTTAACACCAGCAGGAATTTAAATTCTAAATAAGCCACTCTACTACCCCTACCACTTCTGGTAAGGGAAGGACAAAAGGAGGGACTATGCGTTGAGATAATAACTTACTGAAAGGACAAAGCCATGGAATAAGAAATGCACAATAAAAACCGCAATATTAATAACAAAAGTATTCAAAAAGAGAAGACGTTTTACCCACCAAAAGCGTTCCCCACCATGAACAAAACCAAAATGGCGTCCACGCCTCACAGGCCACATCCACTGGCTTCCCCAGACAGAGGTAAGATGGCAACTGCTCCCACAGGCCACACCACTCGCCTGGCAGAAGCAGAGACGAGATGGTGAGGGACTCCCGCAGGCAGCGTCTCCCAGCCCAGTTCAAAACAATGGACACCAGTGGCAAACAAACCCCCTGGAAGGTAGGCTGTCCGAGCTGGGTCGCACTGCCGCTCTGCTGAGCTCAGTTCCTCTCAGGTGCCTGCGCTGCTGTTTTGACTGCTGTGCTGCGCCTTGGGAGGAAAATAAATCACAAATTACTGGGGGAAAACTCCCTTCTACCCAGCCTCTGGATAACAAGGATTATGTCTGAGATCCTCCCTGAATTATAAGCAGCTGTCTCTCTTCAGAGGCTGCTGAAATATTTGGTAGATATGTGAGATTGGAGGATGGTGAAAAGCACATCCTTTGTGGGATTTTGCATCAACATATTAATTTTCAATCAAAGCAGATACTGTTGCCTGAAATCAAAAGAAAAACTTTCCAAACAATATTAAAGTGGTAATATGAAGAGCTATTCTTTAATGAAAGCTTTCAGGTGTACAAAAATAGCTGTGTGCATGCGTGGTATAGGATTTCTGCAATTTTTATAAGGTTAATGAATTAGTCTATCTAGCAGGAGTCTTATCTATCCAATAGGAGAGCAGTTGCCCTGGTGACCCACCCTTGGACTGTCTCCAGGGAGTTCTTTGCTTTATATCTTGTTTTGTCTCTCAAATGCTGGTGCAAAACAAGATGTCCTTGTTAGAAATTCTCTTCTTGAAAATAACACTAAACAAAATTTCAAGAATGTGACATAATGTATTTGAAAGGTTAGCTATTGTTCTACAGTGTGAAAAAAGGCTAAGAAGGTGGAAAAAGGATAAGAAGGTACTAGAAACTACAAAACTAAATATTAAATTCTATAAAGCCACAAATACATGAAAAAAACTAAAAACCTATAGGCATTACAGGTCCTCCAAAAGTGACATCCATATTAGAAAAGAAAACAATAGATACTCCTTTCTCTAAAACATTCTGCCCTGAATATTTGGATGCTAGGAACTCAATTTTAGGTTTATCTGAGATGCTGCTTACAAATCAGTGGCATTTTAGATTGCCCTTTCCCTCATCTCTAAAAGGAAAGTTGTGTTTGTGTCACAGAATTACACAAGTTGGCCTGTTTCTGCTGACAAATCTAACCTCCAATGAGCCCTCATATTCGTAAGCTGTGTTTTCTTTAATGAGGTCCTTACACCAAGCATAGAGACTGCTTACGAAAATTGCTTTTAATGAGGTCAGTATCACCACTCAGCATTTGGCTGACTCTGTGGAAAGGTAAGAATGAGCTCTAGTACTGCAGTGTTAGCAGATCTAGTGCAGCAAGTGTTGTGAAATCTGGTGTCTGACTTTATTCTGCAGCTCCTGAATGTTTGTGACTATTTGGAATTCTAATTTGTGTTAAAAAGAAAGCAGTTATGGTAACAGCAGAAATAATAATGGCTGGATTTCTATTTACTTACATCCTACATCTGTTCATCTTTCTGTCTGCCCCTACCACAATTACCTCAGCTAGTCCTCTGCCTACTCCAATTCCCTCTCATGGGAGCAAACTTCAGATCTATAACTTCATATTTTTCATCTACTGTGATTAGTTCAGCCCACGCTGAAGAATCTTGTGTTTGTGCTGATATTTTTGCCTCAGTGACAGTATTAATTTGAGGCTTCCTTTTTTTCTCAGCTGTCAATTTTTATGAAACTTATCAGGCTTTTGTAACTTTGAGATACTTGGCCCTTTTGCTGATTCTGGTAGGACCAGCCAGCTTGGACAAGAGGGTGAGAGAGCAAAGATCAAGCAAAGAAACGGATGGACACAGATTTCAGTCACATTTCCTTAAAAAGCCAACCTTTCAAACAGTCATTATGGTCATCAACGAATGCTCACATTAACCCTAAGGCTTAAAAGTTAAGTTGCCAAAGAAGGCATCTCAAAACTGTTTCGTAATATCTAATAATTCTGTGGACAAGGTTCATTACATATTTCATCAGCAAGACTATATAAGTTATATGTCTTTGTGACCTCATCTAGCCTTTAGATGGTTAGCTTTCTGCTGGCACACATCTTTTTTGGAGATATGTGATTGATGTCATGAAGTCTCATTCTTGTTAATTTGTTTTGAAATTATTTTCTGAAACTTCAGAAAAAAGAAAGCATCTTTTCTTCTGCTACTTCATAGGCTGTAGTGTCTAAAGGCTGCCACTCCCTAACTGTGCTGTGAAAACTGCATTGCAATTTTACTCCTCTCAACAGAAAGTAAAATAAAATTTGTTTTCCAGCATGAAATAACCCTTATTCTAAGGGTCTTAATCTTCCAAGTTTAAAGGTGTTCTCCAACAGCTCCCTCTCTTACATTCAGCAGTGTGCAGTGATGTTCAGTTTTGCTCTCTCCACCACTTCCTTTTATGCATTAGTGCTTGCATTTAAAATGAAGGAAGCCCTGGGAAACTCCCCTTGGACAGGCAAGCTGACTTTTCCCACAGATACAGCTCATGCTTGTTACTCGTTTCCCTGACTGCCGCTCACATGCTGGCATGCATGTGAGAAGGGGGTCACAGCAGCTCATCCTGCCCTGGAGGGTGCTCATATCAATGCCAGGGGCTATCTGAACCAGAAACAAAGCATGAAAGTGCTTTATAATCACCCAACTGGGACCGCAGGAATCTGAGCCAAAGCACTTTGCTGCTGCTGGAAAAAGAGCCTCCATCAGTGCTGTCTTCATGACTGTTGGCACTGCAAAACAGCTTGTAGCTGTGTGAGCCCAATCCCAGGAAAACAGCAAGGTTTAGTTAGGGGTCCTCACCTGCCCAAAAAAACAGTGACTCTGTCTGTGCAGAGTCCTGCCAGGTAACATACCAGCCAAATCCCAGAAACACTAGATTCTCCTGTGTCTATGAAATCAGTCAGTCTGAGTCTCATATGCAAACTGTGTCTAACCTCAGCTGCCAGTCCTGTAAATCGAAAAAATACACAATAAAATGATGTGGTTACCTTATAAATCTTGATTTCCTTTTTATACTTTTTGAGTCATTTTAGGTTCTTGGAGTCTTTAGTGTACACTTATCTTTTCCAGCTTTTCTCAAGAAAACAAAATGATGATAAACTGTGTTTGTCAGTAACACTGGAGAGGCTGCCAAAGTTTCTGCTCTGGGTTGGCAGAGTGGACAGCTGAGCTTCTCCTGCCATTTAGCCTAAAGTCTGACATTTTATGGCAGAGCAAAATCAAGCTATAAACTGCAATGGCTCATGATAATCTTCATGAGCACTTCATCAGGAATGGTGAAATCTCTTTAGATTTGGAATTCCTTACTATACTTACGCTCTCACCTGCCTGATGTCTAAGAAACACCTCCAGCCAGGAATCAGGATAGGATTATTCAAGGAACAGTGTTTGAAGTGTGGTACAATTCTAGTGCCTATTGAAGATTTTCCATCATTCACTGTGACCTTTAGTCTGCCTTAAAAAACTCACAAAAAAGAGAGGTGGGGGTTATGTTGACCAAAAAAGAATGTCAGAAGTCAGAAGCAGGAAGGAGAGTCTGTGACTTTTCCAAAGCATTAGTGCGAAAAGAGAAGAAAATTAGAATAATTTTGCTGAAAAGCTGATAATGGGCATGTTACTCTTTGCTTTTTTGTGTTCTGTCAATGTGTCTCAGTCTGAACCATGGGGTTTCACAGGTAAAATCCAGAGGACTGGGGCTTTTCAGACATAACAGATTCTTGTACAAGTCAAGTATAGTGAGGTCTAGAAGATTTAGCATCTTCCTTAGGGTTTAAAGGATTATTAAGACTTAAACATACTGCACATGGCATCTACTATGCAGTGCCTGGCATCAACTCTCTAATAAATGAAGTAAGACCTGGTGATCTATAATAATATAACGTTCTTATCTGAGGAAAGAAAGATGGGAAGATGCTGCAGGAGGTTTCCACTGTTCTTTTCATGTGAAGGCTGTCTTGTTCCACGTTCAACAAAGACCTGTGTGATTTATTTTCTTGTCAAGCTCAGAAGTAATTAGGAAAACACTGGTTCTTTCTGTAATCTATAGGATACTTTTTTTTTTTAATTTTTTATTGTGCTACTCTGTACCATCACTTGATACTGACACCACAGCTGTCTCTAAATTCTTTGCTTCGTATGCTAAGGCCAGGTCTGACAACAGCTTAATGGGAGTTAAGCAACCAGGAATCAGATCTTTTAATGTTAAAGAAGAGAAAAAAAAGATGAATAGATGAATAACAATGATTTGAAGTTCCCATGTTTCTCCTAAATACTTAAAGATAGGCTAAAAATACTTAAGATATGCTGGATTTGAATTTTTTTCTCTTTTTTTTTGGTTGAGAAACTTCAAACCACCAGGCATAAATTAGCATATAAGTAAATCCTCACAGTACTAAAATTCAAGTATGTTGCACAGAGGAGAAATATTTTGTGGCGATTTAGACATGTTTCATAAAATGTAATGAATGATTGAGTGATTATCTAATATTCTGTTGTGGCTTTCCTGCAAGAGCTATTAGAATCTTTTGAACACAAGAGAACATGAGATAATAGGTGAAAAAAATAATTCAGGTTGAAAGATGGCAATGAAAACTGAACAGGCAAATGCGGTCTACCTGAGACAATGAGACCAGATTTCTTGCTGATAATAATTCCACACAGGAAAAACCAAATGTGAGGGAGCTGCAGCAGGGCAGAGCTATTAGCAGAAGTACAGCTGTCTCATGTTCAAAGCAGTCATTGGGGTGATAGCTTCCAGTAACTATCTAGGAATTCTCAAAGCAAATAGAGCATGCAGACCCAAGATCAAGACTCAGCAATGAGAGTTTCCCTGATGAAGGTCAAAAGCCGCATTACCATTACCTGGTATTTTACAGAAGAACATTTTATCTTGAAGATGAGCAAAGCAGTGACTGCTACTATTGTTGCCAGAGAAATAGTCTGGAATTAGTTGTGGAAATAGTCTCCTTATCCCTTGAAGACAAGAGGAGTTTTATAGTTCAGGCTGGGAATGCTGGGCCTAATGTTAAAGCATGCTGGAGCCTGCTTGCATTCTTGTTCAGCAGACCTGGACAGAACACAAAAAAAGTTATTCCAAGCAAATAAAATGAGACTGTTATTATAAATAATAATATTAGTAGTGGCATTAACATCATAATCAATGATACTATAAATATCCAATGGATCTTTTGCAAATACCTTATAAGCACTTGTACTAGAAGGACTGTTGCTGAAAATTAACTTATTTGCACTGTCTTTAATATTCTTAGCAGTGTAAACTTCAAGCAAGTACCAGGAATTCAAGAGTAAATTTTCAACAGGCAGAATCATAATGTGTGTCCAATTTAAGATGCTTCAAAGGGCCCAGTTTTCCAGATGACCAGTGCTCAGGTCTTCCTCAGAAATGCTTTAAGATGTCTTACTTCTGAAAATACAATCCCAGATTCCAAAAGTTAGGCTTGTTTACTCAGAGATTAAAAACTATTTTAAAAGCATTTGCATTTCTCAAGTCTCAACACCTACAGCTTAAGGTCTGTTTTACAGTAATATTTCAACATCTTAGTAAGTTGCCTAGACCACAAATTTCTTGGTTCACGAAGTCTTCAAGTAGATCTAGCATGCTTCTTCCTCTAAAAGAACCCCAGAAATCATCCTAAAAATAGGAACCTTCCAATTTCACTGTAAAATTCATGTTGGCTTCAAGAGTGCGTTTCACAGATGAAAATAAAAACAAAGATGTCTTTTCAATGTTAAAAACCTCAATGCATGTATTTGTTTTGTCTTCCTTCCTTCCTTCCTTCCTTCCTTCCTTCCTTCCTTCCTTCCTTCCTTCCTTC
>VXBQ01008484.1:442659-456138 GCA_013400175.1 Phainopepla nitens | reverse complement strand
ATAATATAATAAATATAATATATATAATAAATAATAATATTATTAATAATAATTATTAATAATAATAATAATAATTATTATTATTATTAATAATAAAAATAATAATAATAATAATAATAGTCTAATCATTGCCCTTGGTTATACACTTGCAAGTCACTCTGAAGACAACAGGATTTTTGCTGCATGTCCCAGGGCAAGGTTTTGCCCTATATTTCCAGTGATGACGAGTATTTTAAGTCTATTTGAAATTAATAGTTCATCTCGAGTTCTTTTTTTTCTTTCTTTCTTATGGATAAACTGGTTAAAATGTCTAAAGTAATAGTGGCATGTGTAATTCTGGCTGGCAGAAAGGCCAGTGTAGCAAAAGTGACAGGTTTTGGTTCCATTTTTTATTCTTCATGAACATGACTACATGCTGTTCATACATCCTTAGCTGTATGGCATGGACACAGTATGATAATATCCTATTGGGATTTAGTTTGTTCTTTGTGTATGTAACAAAACTGAAAGATTTAAATTACATGTAATGAATCTGTGGAACTTTTTCTTGCTGGGCAATTGAAGCTATAATTTCATCATAATAAGAGATTGAAAACCCCTTTTATCCACTGCATTACCTATCTATCTTTGGAGTGTTTCCCACAGTGCATGTGCTGAGGTTTTGACCAGCTAAATTTTAAATGTCCCAGGTAATAGGACATCAAGAATTTTGTATTGCCATAACTGTTCTGTAAAAATTCCCAGTGTCAGGAACTTGCTCAATTATAAAATAATGCATATTTTTTTATTTTCCATCATTTAACAATGTGCAGTCCTGTTGCCTGTGTGAATGCTTTTCAAGTGCTCTAAGACTATAACTGTGCCAGAATCTAGCCCCAAACACTGTTTCATATCTCATTTGAGTGCCCACCCTTGCCCATGGCCCATCTCTGATCTCTGGTGGATGCCACATGCCTGGGACTGTCCCCAGTGTCCTGCTCCCTGGCTGGAGATGTGGATGGGCCCTGGAAGCCAGGACCTGTGCTGCCTTATGGCTATGCTCCACAGGGTCTCACAGGTAAAATCCATCTCTGTATGTGCTTGTCTTGTTATTGACGCCCAGTGTAAGAGGATGGGATCATTGCTGTCTTGGGGATGAAGCTCTTATAACAGTCTGCTGGCCTGTTTTTATCTTCACATGAGGAAATGGGAAGACAATTGTTGTTGAACAGAGTCCTGCTGGGGGGTCAAAATTTACAGGAGAAAATCAGAAGCCCTGGATTGTCAGCACTCTCAGGAAATGTCATAGCACAGAGAGACCCAGGCTACAGAGGGAGTGCAGCTCTCTCACACTCAGCCCAGAGGGACATCTGCTCCTGGTGAGCAGAGCTGCTCCAGGGCAGAGCTGCTCTGGATTTCATGAAGATAATGCAGGAGCATTTCAATTAAGAGAAGTGATTAATTGGAGAATTTCCCCATAATTACACTTCCTGAGGCAGCTGCACTCTCTTTGTGTGGCTACAGACATTCTTTCCCTCTCTAGGGTGGCAGAAGAGATGGGTTTTCTTCTCATACCATCTCCAAACAGGCATTTATAGATCAGGTGTTGATCAAGGGATGAATCAATCCCACTGTGTAAGTATTAAACAATATTAAATAATAGGAACAGAGTATGACCAAAGAAAGTTGCAGTATTTCCTAGAGGAATAAAATCTTTCAGTGGAAATGAGGGGAGGAATTCTGAGAAGATCTATCAAACTAGAGAAATTTGCAACACAATAACAGATTAGATTTATTTTAGACAAGTGCAAGGTGACCAGCACTGGAAGGAACAGTTTAAAATACTGATATATACTGATGGATTCAGAATAAGCTGTTATTTCTTAGGAAAGTAGTTCCAGGCATCGTTACAGATCATTCAGTGAAGACATCTGCTGTGCATGAAGAAGTACCAATGAAGGTGTTTGGCTGCATGGAAAAGGAGATAGTGAATAACAAAGACAAAATTATATAAAATGCAGTTTTATGGCTGTACAGCATGTTCCTTACTTTGAATACTGCATTTACTTTTGGTCAATTCAATTAAAGAGACCATGGGAAAAACTAAAAAATATTTTGAGAAAGGGAAGTGAAACTTATTAGAATCACAGGAGAATATTTCAAATAGGGACGAAACAATAAAGAACTAGATCCATTAATTTAGTTAGGAGGAAAGGGATAATGCCATGGTTTAACTCCAGCTGGCAACTCAGCCCCAGACAACCAGTTGCTCATTCCTCCCCAGTGAGACGGGGGAAGAATGTAGGTAAAGAAACTCATGGGCTGATATGAAGTTAGCTAAATAGGTAAAGCAAAAGGCTTGCACAAAGGAAAGCAAAATAAGGAATTCATTCACCACTTCCCACGGACAGGCAGGTGCTCAGCCACTCCCGGCAAAGCAGGGCTCCAGCATGCATAACAGTGACTTGGGAAGACAAACACAATCACTCACTCCAAATGCCCCTCTTCCTTCTTCCTTCAGCTTTATAGGCTGAACACGGTGCCATGTTCTGTAGAATATCCCTTGGGTCAGCTGGGGTCAGCTGTCCTGGCTGTGTCCCCTCCAAACTTCTTGTGCACCCCCAGCCTCCTCACTGGTGGCGTGAAGCAGAAAAGGCCTTGTCTCTGTGTAAGCACTGCTCAGCAGTGCCTAAAACATCCCTGAATTACCAACACTGTTTCCAGTACAAATCCAAAACACGGCCCCATAACAGCTCCTGTGAAGAAATATCTCAGCCAACAATATCACAGATAAGAGAGAGCTCTCCAACATACTGTATAAGGTAGAAAGTTAAGCATTTTGTACTGTCTCAATTTTTCTACGATGTAGGTATACTCAAAGAATGTTTTAAAAGAACACAATGAAATAACATTAGATTGGATATTAGTAAAAAATTCTTCACTGAAAAGGTGACCAAACATTGAAAAAGACTGCCCAGTGAAGTGACAGGATCACCATCCCAGGAAGCATTGAAAAGATGTGTAGATGGGGTACTTAGGGAAATGGTTTAGTGGTGAGCTCGGCAGTGCTGGCTTAGTCTTTGGATTCAAAGATCTAAAAGATCTTTTCCAATCTTAATGATACTATGATACTGTGATAATTCATAAAATAGCATGCAATGCCCTGGGATGTAGGATGAAATTGCAGCAAGTGTATTTAGCTCCTAATTATCCATTAATGATGATGACTGTAATTTTCAGGAGGGTCTCAGAACAACTGCAGGAATGCTCTGGAAGTGCATTATTATAAATAAGAGTAAGTCCCTTATTAGAATAGGCGAAAAGGCAGATTGGGCTAAAATTTTCTGGTGTTCAGAGAAGATGTTAAGGTTTACAATATCCATCGCTAGCCCACAGCTGTTGACAAAATGGAAAGGATGACACCATGACACACAGGATCTTAGAGTTTTGTTAATGTAAAATTTTAGTTGGCAGCACTGAGTGTCAGCCTCACCTGCTAGACTAACTTGGATTTACACAGTTACCCTCAAGAAGCCCATGGCACCTCTGCTCCTCCATGAACTGTGCTCATTAATCTCTGTGGGACATTCTTCTGCTGATCTCTGCAGGACATTCCTCATGGTTTTTTAACCCACAACTGAATTTAGAAGGGTCCTCTCCCTTTGCAAAACCTGGCAGTGAGGCTGAGGAAAGAGGGAAATGAGTGTCTTGTACCTCACTGAAATGTGGAAAAAGAAATTAAGGAAGAGACACATGCATGTGTTGGGAAAGGGACATGTTAAAGTAAAAAATCTTCAAATGAATGATGTAGAGAGAAAAAGGTGAAACATTTGAGAGACAAGAGGGTACAACAAAACAATAGAAAGGGTGAAGACAAAATGGAACAGAAAGAGACTGGAAAGAAAAAGGAGTGGAAAAAAAATATAGCACAGATTATTCAGAGGCCTCAAAGAGTAGGAAATATAAAGGCATATAAATTTGATGAACAATGAATGTAGGTAAGTACATCAGGAGCAGAGAGAAGAGGCAAAAGGAAAGGAGACTTAAAATCTGGGGGGGGAAAAAAAAAAGTGAAAAGACAGCTTGAAATTTGCCACAGAATAGGTAAGAAAGACTGTTTCCATAGAAATAGAAATATCAGCAAAGGTTGTGGAGAGCCCTCTAAATGGCAGAAAGCAGATAGACTGAATTGAGGATGCATGTAAGGTGAAATTTGAGAGAGAAAAACATGCACTGCCAATGCCTTCCAGTGTAGGACTGAAAGAGAGAACTCTGCCCCAGCTGCCACCTCTAACTCTGAGTTTCTTCTTTGTAGGGTCAAAGTGAAAGACACGTGAAAATACAATATAATGAATATATCTCGGTGGTATAAATGTTGGACAATTCATACAGTGGATCTGAGAGCAAATTCTGCTAACCATCTTAGAAGAAATAATAAATTTTCTAAATACTGTTGCCAATCCCCAGGGAAAATATACATTCTGCAGAAGTGCTACAAAAATGGACCAGTTTTGTGTCCTTCCACAAAAATATAAAGCTAATGCCTTGTAAAAGTAAGTTCTAGTACACTGTTATCTAGGAAGTAAAATTAATATAAATTAATTTTAGGTAACTTTCAAAATTCTTTTAGAAAGCTCTTCAATATCTAATTATTTTCTGATTTTAGAATATGACTGCTACTCAAGGCATAGAAGCAAGTCCTACATTTCACTGACTTCCATTCCTTCCTGACATGAGATTTTGCAATGCAGTTCCAAATCTCTGTGTCATCCACTCTGGCTATTTCATACTCATTAGGGCCTGAGATCCAAGAACAAGTAATCTTGATATCTGTTCTCCTACAGGCAAGCTTCAACAGGCAAGCAGGTTGGCAAGGAAACAGGTCTAAAGAAGTAGATCTTGGAATTACAGTCTTGGAAGATGTCACTGGCTTTTGTGACTTTTTACAATTATCATTCAGTGTTACCTCCCTTGCCTTTTGCTTGCCTATTTAGATAGTTAACAGTTTTGTGCAATGTATTTCACAGCATACCTGTGCTAAAAGACATCTGGTCATGTTGCAGGGTGAAGAGAATAATCTACTAAAGGTACTTACTGCACTGTCCTTGGCTGTTAACTGCAATCTGCTTAGGTATTCACTGCTCTCAATACACATCCCTGTCCTGGTCCAATAAAAGCACAAGCATCAGATGTTTGGCTTTTTTTCTATGTATTTAATCAAAATAATAAGCATGTGAGTTTTTTTTCCTGACCTCCTACTAAGCTTGAGATAGAGATTTATACTGTAATTAGGATGTAGTTAACAACTTCCTCTGAGCCTTTCAGCTTTTTCATTTTTGCAGGTTCAATCACTGCCTGAACCCCACTTTCTAGAGATTATTTTTTGGTTCCTGAAGAGACTTCAGTCATCTCCATAATATTTTCTTTATTTTGCTTCATTTAAATTTTGCGATTAATTTTCAGACTGGAACAATGAATAAGCTTAGGGATGGGAATGGTGAGGGTCAGGAGACGTTTTTGTTTCTATCAGATCTCCTTTCTATTCTGATTAATTTTCAGAAGTAGCAACCCCTCTTTGAGCTTCTAGTGTTGACGAAAAGGAGAAAAAAAAGATGGAAGAGACAAAAAAGATGGAAAGAGGCGGTTTAAAATGTATATTAGGAATTAAGTACTATCTATAATTTAATATTACTTAGTCTTTCTGCTCACAAATTTGAAAGAGTGATTTGGTGTAGGCAATTTCTACAGGTCTTTGCCAGTGTTGTCAGAGTGAGGATTTTGCTGCTGCTTGTCTATTTCATCTGGGGCTGCCTTTTACTTCCCTTCTTTTTGTATCCTGAACAGTAGCTCCCCCATTCTATCCCCACACTTTGGCAGAGCAACATTTAATGGAAATAGAAGTGATAATTAATAATAGAAGGGATTTACCTTCCCACAATATTTAATTATCCATGAGACATACAGCCAGGCTAATCTTCCTGGATTTTCCCTTGGTTATACTTGACCATCCTGGTTAAACTCTTGGATTCCTATCCTAACAGTTCTGCATTCTGTACTCAGCTTTGAAAGGGATGGATTTCTGTTGCTGCTCTTAGCAGTGGGGTATCTGATGCCCTGTGAGTCTGACTCATTTTTACCAGTGGGAAAGGAGGTCCAGATCTAAGCAAATCCTCACAGACAATAAATTCATATCCACTGAATTTAGCAGAGCTGCATTAGTGCTTATAACTTCCTATCCTTTATCTGCACTCCACTCAAAGCGTTAAAACCACTGGCTTAGTGGCTCATTTTATATATGCTTGTTTATCATTCCCAAGAATAATTTGATTTTATTCTTTGAAGACCATTCTCCTGTGGCAGTTTCCCATTCAAATTCACCATTTAGCAGTTACAGCTTTAGTTCAGCAAAGCACTTAAGCGCATGCTGAAGCAAATGCATTCTAAACATGCAGAGACGTATGTTGCTGATATATCTTTAGGACTTAATACTTATATGGACACACTGCCTAGCAACCCAGCCCTGTTCCAGGAGTTCTGCTGCTGCTGCTGTGTGTTGTGCTGCCACACAACAGAAAGACAAACACTGTTCCCAGAAACTTCCAGACCTGAGTTTGATATACTCTACGTTCCTTGAATGTGTAATGAATATTAACCTGTGTAATCACTGCATTATGCTGAGGGTTAGATGAGCTAAGGTAGCTCCCATTTGTTGATAGGGAAAATTAAAAGCAAACCAGTTATCAGAGTCAGCCTTTCTGCACAGTAGTGCAGCTGAGCCCATTACCCCTCGTGGGCTTTATTTATTCTTGCAAATTTAGGTTTGACAGCTATACCAAAGCACTGCTTCAGGATTGACCATGGCAGTTGAACTTTTTGGTGCCCAAGAATAAAACCATATCGATGTGCTATATTGATTACATAACCATGATTTGCAAGCTCTTACAAAGAAGACCATTATACTAAAATTTGCATTGCAGCATAATTTTGTTCTTGCATGGTTTGTTCTGTAATGGATTTGTACTACCTTTTTGTCAGTTAATCAGTCTTTTCTGGTTTTGATAGTCACTCTGGAAAGCCTTATTTTAATTCTGTCACAAGACGGGTTGAAAAAGCCATATTTGTTTTCTAAGTCCCCACAAACTGGGCTTTAGAGACCCAAACTTATATCAGTATGTTTTATATATGTTTCATCTTGTGCTCTCCTGACCCTGACAAGGCAGAGAAATAATTTTAGATGCAAAATGGAGAGTAAATTCCTCCTCCTGCCCTGCTTCCCAGCTTATAATTGTTAAATGGGAATGGCTGTGTAAGAACATTTTTCTGGGACAGCTCAGCTCCTAGTTTACTATGCCAAACTGCCTTGTACTCTCCAGCATTAGCTCTGTCTAGTTGTTTGAATGTTAAACTGGTACCAGGAAGATACTCCACCTGCTCTGGAGTCCTCTACGCATCTCTCTAAGGTCATTATTAGAGGCTGATCAACAAATTTAAAAGCTTCTGTGTTTAATCCAGCATGTAAGCCTCCTTAACCAATTATGATGATTTGATTTTGCTCAATCTCATGTGATAATCGCTGCTGGTCCATCTATTTAAAACCCACTGGCTGTTACTGTGAAAAAGTGCTGGGACCATCAGGCCTTTGGTCAGTTATGGTCAGGACCCTTTTGTGGTCCAGAGGCCAAGGCAAATCTCCTTGTTTTAGCTTGACCTGCAGACGTTTTTCAGATCTATTAAAACATTGCCTCTGTCCTTGTGTACGCTGACACACACACAACAAAAAGAATCATTAGGATATTTAAGAAGATGTGCTCTTGTGCACGTGCCTAACAAGGATGGGATGGCAGTCTCCCAGCTCCCGCTCTCCTTCAGTTGGGCTTTAACCCTGTAACCCTGCCAAGACAGTGCCTGCTCCCAAATCCCTGCTGCAGAGCACCCGGCACTGCTTGCAGACACCACAGACTTCCTGCGCCAGCACTGCACACAGACGCCTCATTCACACGTGAATGGCAGGCAGCTGGTCCTCCATCACCTTCCAGGGATGAATTCCCATCTGTGCCTGCCTCTTTCCCCACTGGTACCATGCATGGAAGCCGTTGCTTTTGCGTTCCACTTCCCAGTCCCATCTCCTTTTGTAGATTCTGATGGTTTTTAATCAAATGCCTAAACTCGTAACACTTAAACTAAATATTCTTATCTTCCCAACACTGTTTTTCCTTAATACTCCAGGGTTTATTTCCTTTTTATCCTTTAAAAAAAGGCATCAAACACTTTGATAGTTTTTAATGCTGAGACAAACAAAAGAAACTGATAGGCTGTGAAACAGAAGCAGCAAGGAATCCTGAGAACAGTCTGGTCTTCAACACAAAAGAGAGTGTGCTGTCAGAAGTGCAACAAGAGCATCCAATTCACTAAAAGGCTTATTCTTCCCATTTTCTTTCAACCAGAAGTACCCAGTAAAGGCAGAATAGTAAAGAAGGCCCAGAGAAGCATACTGATCACAGCAGCCAAGAATCCTAAGCAAAGATTTTTGTCATAAATAACCATGAATTCAGTGTCTCCTGTTTAGCCTTTCTTTACAAAACCTGAGCCATAGGCATTTCTCAAATGGATAATTATTTGATAACTAAAATTGCAGTTTGAAAATTACTCATTTTTTGCAACTCCAGGTTGGATTTACAGACTGCTTTAGCCAAAATGAATAAAAAAAATATGTAACGGGGAGAGTGGGAAAAATTGAAATGTTTCAATTCAACATTTTAAACAAAAGTCTGATTTTTGTTTGTTTTAATCTTGAAGAGTGCTTTGAGATCAAGTGGAACAAAATTTTTATTTCACCATTTGCCATTTCAGTTTTAAATAAAATCATCATTATTGATTGTTTTGTCTCAGTGTAAAGTTTCAAGTATGTTTTGACAAGAATATTTTCTTTATTAGTTTCAAGCTATTATCCTTTTTAGTTTCCTCCTTTCAGTTACAGAATCAAAAGTTTAGAACACTACGACAAATCACAAAATTGTTTTGTGCAATCAGCAACCTTGTTTGATAGAGGCAGAAGACTAGAATAGCAAAGGGACAGAGATTTATTAACGAGGTCTCTGGAGTACAGTTATGTCTGGCACTTGAACTTGAGGAGCTTCAGAAACAGTGCTATGCACAGAAGAGGCACAAGACTGGCATGGCATAACAATTTAATATCAAATAGGGAACAATATATTAAATTAGAGGCCAGCATAACAAAAGAAGTTCTGGTAATTTGAATTAAGACAAACTGTCACAGCTGAACCAGATCAGCTGGTATAAAACCCAGGGAAAATCAAAGCTAGCTTGTGTGGTTAAAAAAATGAACAGGCCAAACCTAAGATTACACCTTTCAGACTTTACCAAGGACTGTGCAAGCTTCATGTGATGTCTGTGTGTGCCACTGCCACCAACTCCTGGTTCCCTGGTACTTTAGTAAGCTTGCTTGCTCCCTGGAACCCTCTGAGGTGTTAATTGTTTGGCCCACAGCAGTAGCCTTCCTCCTTGTGGTCCAGTAATAACCAGCCCCTATGTCATCAGCATTAGCCGTCAGTGTAATCAAACAGCAGTAAAATCTGGGTCTGAGAGTTGTTTCACAACAGCTGCTTGTGGCCTGACAGGGAAGGAAGGTTTCCAACTCCACACTCTCTCTAATGCATTCTATATTTTGAGTCTTGATCTTCACCACCTAACAGGACATACTTCCAAAGCATTTGGGCCCTTTTGCAGGGCTTAAGGAGGGAGGATGGAAGTGATAGAGTTAGCTACAGGAATTAGAAAAGAGGAAGAGAAACTCTGTAAAACAGCAGAGGTGGCCAAGGCTCGTATTTCCACACTTTCCAGCCAGTGCCCAGCACAGATAGGAACAGATTATTTCTGTGAATGTGGTCAGTATATCCTGAGCAGTACCAGGATTTCATACAGTATTGGCAGTTTCAGTAGATAACTCATTCAGTGTCAGTTAATGTTCAGTGTAGTTCTGGGATAACTGCAGAGCTGCCACGTCACATTCACTTCAGTCTCTCTGTGTTCAGCACGCAACTGGCTCTCCCCAGACCTGCACTCAGATTGGACTCTCCAGGGATAATTCCCAAGGGATTGGTGGGAAGAGTAACTTGTGAGTGAATGATCATGCTCAGGAGTCTCAAGTCCTTGTAGATTCCCAGCCTGCCTAGATCTGCTCTTCCAGATTAGGCAAAAAGAAACCTCTTACAGTTAAATATTCATACAACTTTAGTGGGAAATGTTGCTGCTCTTTGCATACATTAGGCTCATCTTTTCAACTGAGAATGGAACAACAATGTTCAGTGTTCAAAATCTGTAAATGACTTGCATTAATACCTTTATCCTTTAACATGTGGACCATATTCAAAGTTTCACTGAACCTTTTTCAAAATATGTAGAGATTGTTCCTGAATTTCTGTAAGAAGGACCACTCCAGGCAAAGTATATAAGTCTGGTGGGAAGTCTGTATTCTTAAGAAAAAAGAAATAAGAAAGAATCCTTATATCTTCAGTTTAGCAGATTGACTAGCTTACCTATGTGGTTGCATTTAAAACTTTGATATAAAGCTTGTAATAAAACAAGAACATGTAGAAGTGGGGCTCTGTCCTACAGACCCTGTGTACTGTACATCCGTTGCTCACTGACTGCAGTTTTACTTTGGATTCTTGTTGTGACACTGAAGATGAAAGAGGAGGCTTTACCTGAAGAAAAAAAGGAGAAAAGTGGAGTACAGATAGGGAAAGAAAGGATGGAAAAAACAGTAGGAATGAAAACGTTTGATGTTGCATTTGCTATCTTTAATTGAAAAAGCTAGAAAAGCTGTGCAAAATCACATTATCCTTATCCTGAGGAATAGCCTACTGAAGATGTGGTTGCAGCTGGGTAGGGAGAATATGACTTCAGCACTCTGCAAGGTTCATGGAAAAAGAAGAGGTGTGCCCCACACAATGCTAATAAGTCCTGGTGCTGCTCAGAGCACCTCTAGCAGCAGCTCCTGTGTGCAGTTAAGATGCTGCTGGATGCAACATAACCTGGGGTACCATCTCAGTGTGTTAACCTAGGCTGCTGAGCTGGTGCTATACTCACCCCAGGTCCTTCTGATCCTTCCAGGGGCACTGCACTAGAAGCAATGGATCCCTAATGTCAGCCAGTCTAGTAATTTCTCTGATTGGAAAGAAAGGCATACCATGAGAGGGAGACAGAGTGCCATAGGAAATATGTGTACTTACGGGGTTTTTCTACTTAATATGAACCCAGAGATATCCCTGCATGTTTGCTTACTGTTATTATTTTGACTGCCCACTGGCATTCAAATGCCAGAGTTTTATTTCAAATTTAGTAGGTCATGTTTCCTTTACTGTTACCTTTTTTCCTGACAAAAATAGGTCCAAATCAACTTGTCATTGAGAAAATGGGCTCAAGTATTTCACATCTTCTGTAATTGCTTCCCTTCCTTCCCTTTTTATCTCTGTCTTTTTACAGCATTTTCACTCTTTTTCTTTTTTGTTTTCCTTTATGGCATATCCAGGAAAAATGAAGTGGGATAAGGGAGTGAGTGAAAATAAATTAATGTGTGATTAGAGGCATGCTGCATTTGGTGATGGTGAGACACAGAGAAAATCATCTACATACAGCAAATCTGATAGCAGAACTTAGCTAAGATTTCCCAAAATGATCCAGGTCCACATTTGGCCTGTCAGCATTTGCTTTTGGCAAAGGAAGTGTATATTTCCATTTAAAAAATCACAGAATCACAGAATATCCTGAGTTTGAAGAGACCCATAAAGATCATTGAGTCNGTCACCACAGAGAAGAGATCAGGGAATGCCCCTTCTTATCCTCTCATGGGGAAGCTGTAACTGCAGTGAGGTACCCCCTCAGTCTCCTTTGCCCCAGGCTGAATAGACCAAGTGATTAATGAGGTTGCAGGTTGGAATATGAGTGCTACTTATCTGCATCACTGATGTTAAGTCAGTCTCAATGCTGGTTCATCCATAGGGGTGAAGCCCAGTTTGTGCAATGTTCCCATCTGGCACATGACACCTAGGGACCTCTTTATAATATGAGGCAGGGATTCCTAGGGAGCAAATAGTGTTAAAATAGTCACTTAGCAGACTGGTGATGGGGTAGATATAAGTTTATAAGCCCAGGCAGACATGGAAGTGTTATTATCTCCCACAGGAGACAGCTGGTGCCTGCTGGATAAGTGCAGGAGCAGTTTTGCAGTTCAGACTACAGTGTCATCCAGCCCTGAGTTCTGCTTTGACTTTTTCCTTCCCACGTGAGATTTCCAACAGCCCACTGCCAGGCTGACATTTCTTCTCACTGCTGCTCATGGATGGCTTCCTTGCTGTTTGGAAACTCCAGCGGGGCGTTGTGACTGAGCCATGTCGGGGGATTGACAGGTTTGTACACACAGTGGGGAGGGGCATGCAAGAAATACTGAGATCTCACATGTGAAGGCAGAAGAGAGAATGGATTTGGTAGGCTGAGGAGCAACTGAAATAGGCTTCAGCCCATGAGAAGGTGTGTGGCACAGAAAATCCTCAAAACCTAGTGCCTACAGGCCCAGACTTAGAATTAAATTCAGGTTTTGATTTGAGACCTTGGAAAAGGCTTCCAGACTTAGAAACTAGAAGTAAGAATGTGGATTTGTAGTTTAAACAGAGCTATGTTAAGCTAGGTAGTGGAAATTTTAGAGTTTAAACTTTAAGATATAGAAGTAGTTAAGTTATAAAGGTAATAAGTTTTAAGGTGTAGTTTGTGTGTTGTTACATGATTGGTTAAGAAACTCTGCACTGCAGCAAAAGCATGTAAAACAAAATAAGTAACTATTGGGTTAAAGACATAAACAATCTTTGTGGTGGTGTTTTATTGGTTAATAAATCTTTAAAAGGCTTTGTAGCTGGAGAGCTTCTGACCTTTTGACTTATGCAGTGAAGACTGTGAAGACGAACTCACCCTTTGTGACTGTAGAAGATAAGAACAATAAATCAGGCTTTAGCGCACCACTCACAGGGCACATCTCTCTCTCGTAATCCTGAGAAGGAGGCAATGGGGTCAGTCAAGAGTTTGAATTTGGTGCATGGGATTACTGAGATGCATGAAGGGGAGGCAAAGAAAGATGAGCAGATTGAACAGCCATGGGAAAAGAGAGACACTAGATTAGCGGGAGAATTCAAGGAAGAAGAAGGAAGAAAAACCACAAAATATTATCTTCCTCACCAAGATGAGTGCTATGAGCTTTGCGCTTCCTCCTTACCCCCCCCCCCCCCCCCCCAGGAAAAAAATTACATTTGACTTTCATGCTTTCATCACTAGCGTCCCTATAGGGAAGAACAGCCTTTTGAGTTTGCACATTCGCAGAACAGAGCAAATCTTTTTCCTGGCTCCTTTAGGAGATTCTTATCACTTTTCCTAACCTAACAGAACAGTTGTGGTTACACAACAGCCTGAGACAGCCTGAGAGGCCTGCTG
>VXBQ01008484.1:378770-442611 GCA_013400175.1 Phainopepla nitens | reverse complement strand
TGGTTAATAAATCTTTAAAAGGCTTTGTAGCTGGAGAGCTTCTGACCTTTTGACTTATGCAGTGAAGACTGTGAAGACGAACTCACCCTTTGTGACTGTAGAAGATAAGAACAATAAATCAGGCTTTAGCGCACCACTCACAGGGCACATCTCTCTCTCGTAATCCTGAGAAGGAGGCAATGGGGTCAGTCAAGAGTTTGAATTTGGTGCATGGGATTACTGAGATGCATGAAGGGGAGGCAAAGAAAGATGAGCAGATTGAACAGCCATGGGAAAAGAGAGACACTAGATTAGCGGGAGAATTCAAGGAAGAAGAATGAAGAAAAACCACAAAATATTATCTTCCTCACCAAGATGAGTGCTATGAGCTTTGCGCTTCCTCCTTACCACCCCCCCCCCCCCCCCAGGAAAAAAATTACATTTGACTTTCATGCTTTCATCACTAGCGTCCCTATAGGGAAGAACAGCCTTTTGAGTTTGCACATTCGCAGAACAGAGCAAATCTTTTTCCTGGCNCAGAGGCCTGAGGAAGGCAACTTTTCTCAGGCTATGTTGAGTCAGAAAACTCCTGAAGGAATGCAGAGAGCTCAGGAGAAGAAAGCATTTCTCATGCTATTTTGGGAGAAGGAATGAAAAACAGAAAATATACACCTATAATACATAATGTATCTATTTCGAAGAATTGTTTCCCTTTCTTTGCCAATGCACTCAGGAGGATGTTTCTACTTGTCCCTTATTTATCTTTATTAACCAATATGATCCTGCTTCCCAAACCCATCTATAAAATGCACAGCGCTCTTCAATAAACACTTTTTCTAGTTAATCAAACCTTCTGTTTTGAGTCTCTTTATGCCACTGTGTGAACTCAGCAGTGACAAACAGCTCTTATATAGGTATTATATTTACTTCAGGTCTTCCCTACAAGTCCAGTGGTACAAGTATCCACTGTCTTAACAGTATCCCACCAAGAAGATAACATGGCTGACCTTGAATTTAAGTCACTGTGCTGCTAATCCAGGAGGATAGGCTGAGTACACAAGTCTGCTAAAAGCTGTGGAGTTTCCTTTGGTTTCCATTTGCCCACTGTAAAATGGAAAATAGGAACACCCCTTTCTTCCTTTATTCAATGGGACTATGTACATGGGTAGGTCCAAGAGATGCAATCACTCCTCCTCCAGCTTTGAATCTTGGAATAGAAAGCAGAAATGCCAAAATATCTGTCCAAGGGTAGCCGTGAAGGTTGCCCGGGCAAATATTTCCTCTTGGTGGGAGGAAACGCTGTAAGGGCAGTCTAGGATTGGTGCATCTTATCTAGTGAGGCTGTAAGCTTTTGGAGAAAGGCACTGGCTATCAGTATGGGCTTTATCTGTCTGGGAATTATGATCTCAGTTTTCTCTCTTATCCCTCTTAGCCTTTCCTCCCTTGTCATTCCCCAAGAGCATTGTGGATTTCAAAATACTTTCTTGGCAGCTTCTCTTGTTATTTATTTTCCTTTGTTTCATTTTTTTTCTTTGTTGTCAAGAATGTCTGAAGAGTCATCTGGAGGTGTGTATGCAACATGAAATTTCTCACAGTTTGGGCTGCCTTATGTCTGTGTTTTTAGCAAGGTCAGCTCTGAAAAAGGATTTCTCTTCTCTTGTATGCAAGCTTTGTCATTTTGCCATTTGTCTGTGCTATTCACCAAGTTTCACTGAAAAAGTCAAGCTCTCTTCTACTCCTTGCAAATCAGGGCAGTGGCCATGGCATGAAATGTCGTGTGTGGGGAAGGGGAGCAGGAAGCCACCCCTTATGGCTTGTGTCTGATCTAGCCCTGCTCTACTTTGGAAACTAGCTCTTCCTTGAGCAGGGTCTTGGATCAGTCAGTATCCAAGAGTTGCTTCTGACCTAGGTTGTTCCCTGATCCTGTCTTGGTGAGACAGGCTGTAACACACATAACACCAGATACCCTCATTTGCTCTGCCATACTGTCTTACACCTTTCAAAAGCCAGTGACCAAATTTTAGCTCTTAATTCCAGTCACTCTAACTAAATAAATAGATCACATACGGGAGAACATCTGTTACTGAAGAAGTGAATCAAGGCCACTTATTTATATATTTCACTTTAAGCAACCAGTTTGAAAATCTCAGCATCCCTGAATACAAGTGTTTTCTGTTGACACAGCTGCTACTCTCTTGCCATTGTCTCTCAACCTTCTTTCAGCCTGATACATCACAACAACACATCTGAAAGCATCTCTGGCAGCATTGTAAGAGGCTTCTCAGCTCCCCTATTTCTTCTCATGCAGTCATAGCCCTGGTAACCACTGTGCATGGATTGATGAAACTGTCTGCTAAAAACCTGTGGCTTGAGAAGAGGTGGGTAGATTCCCAAAAAGTGCAGCTTCTGCTTTAGGCTACTTTATTTAAATATATGCGTGGACTGGAGGTAATTTTGATCCAAATCCAAAACTCAACATGAATCTGGAAGATTTATTTGGGCCCCTGGACCTCATTCTTAAGCCATTTGGATCAAAATTCCTGCAAGTTTCACAGCTGTCTAGATTTTTGCAGTAAATAGTGATGGAGCAGGTGTGGTAAGGGTACAAGACACTACAAAGCGTGGAGGCAGAATTCTAATTCCAAGTAGGATCTCATTCATGGTATAGTAGGGGACCTCCTCAGCAGTAATAAAGTTCAGATTTGTTTGCTCATGAAGAGCCACACCTTGCTGATACTGCCAGAAGTGCTCTCCTTCCTGCATCCATACCCTGTGCAGCAAACCTCCTTGGTAAGAGAGTGTGTTCTCCAACTGAAAAACTACTAACAAACCTTTTGTATTAAGAAGAGAGCACTAACTTGGACACAGAAGCTGAGGGAAACAGAAAGATAAGGTGATTTCAATTTTGCAATAAAAGTAGAAATAATTATGCTTAAAAAAAACCAAAAAAACCAAACAATTAATTTGCTTTCAAAAATTGGTCTAAAAGCACTGGAAGAAGTTTTTCTGTCTACTCCTTGACATTTCCCTGCTCCTCCAGGAATTCCTATTTAGCCTAATTAGGCTCTGTTTCTTCTTCATTTGGGTTCCATAACTCATTAGCTTCCAGCTGGGCAACTCATGATTCTAGGATGTCTAATTACCTTCTTCTAGCAGATATCCTGATTGCCTCTGGTCAAAAAATGCTGATCTCAAAATGAGTTGTGTCATTAGCCCCTTCTAATTTTATCCATTCTTTCTACTTATTCCGCTTGGCCAAGATCAACATCTTGTGTGACCTGATGTGGCAGAGGATCAAGAATATAGCTCAGTTGATATCTTAAAGGGAAACACTCACTAACTCTATTGGTCTGCATTATTTTGAAAATATAAAGAAGTTTAGTTTGAGGTTACTGAGGCCCATAGATGGGTAAGTATCTTCGTCTCTTTCAGCTAACCACAGAGGCTAGCTTTTTTTTATCTTCTTTTCAAGGGTGACATTAAATCCATTTTAATCAGGTATGAGACCCTAATTCAATTTTGACTCTTTTCTAGGACTGTATCCAAAGTTAATTTGTCACAGTCACATTCAAGTTTAGCTCAGTCAGATTCAAAGTAAAGTTTATAATATTCTTTTAAATTTGGATCAGTGTACATCCAGACTTTATTAAGAGGCTCATTCAGTTCTTTTTGTGGTTCAGTTTATTTAGATTTAATTGACCAATGTTCTCCAAAGACAAAAATTCTCCTGTTGCAAGAACTAACCGTTATTTATCTACACAGATTGTAATTTTTGTCTATAATAAATGCCCAAATCACTAGACATCTGCTCTAGCAGGGAAGAATCACACAGTTCAAATTGTTAAGACAGATCAGGATTGAAGTGTTTTGTTGATTTATTAATGACAGGTACTTAAAGGCCAGTCAGCAAAATAAACATTCAGGACATAATGTCAGCAATAAACCAGCTGATAAACCATTAGACCAAACTCTTACAACTTACAACTTTGTACACCTACACATTTTTAACATCTTTTTACAACTAGTCCAAAACTTCTAATCCCACCAATATACACACACAGAATTAATTTTCCAAATGTTCCAAAGGCTGTGTGGGTACCTCCACACTCAACTATTAGAGAGCTATACATTATCAGTAGCTGGGACTACATGAGTGAGTATCTACAACATGACCTCTTATGTTTGTTCTAAATGGCATTAAATTTTGTTCTCTCTTTTTAGTGGCCTCTTCCTGTCTCACTTTCCCAAGCTTTATATAACAATTTCACTTGGGCTGCAGAGAATTTTGAAGACATTCTATACAATCATTTCCTTATTTCTCATTGCTGTAGACTATTGTTTCCAGACTAAAGGCTGCAGCTAAAGTGTCATTTTCCTATGTGAAAAAAGAGACTTATCCTCTCCCTAGAACAAAAGTGTCTGCCTATTGTCTGTCATGAATAAAGGCTGCTTTATTCTATTATAGCCTCACTAATAATAGAAAAGTTCTGTTCTGATATTCTGCCACTCACCATGCTCTGGTAGTTCCATCACCTGGAGGTGATGGAGATTGTGCTTCAGCTGTAACTGAGACAGTCCTTCCAAATCAGTGCTCAGCAGCTGGTCGCTGAGTATGGGGCTGTTACCACCACCCTAAAATCCCTGCTCTGGTCCAGGTGCTTATGGATACAAGAGGCTGAGGAAGTGGCTTGTGTTGTCATTTCCAGAGTAGCATCAGTATTACTGGCAGAGCTCTTTATTTATGTGTCAATGGTATCAGGAGCGAGCCAGGGACACAGCAGTGAATTCATGCTTGCAGTGTCACTGCAAGCTCATCAAATCTGCTTTTCGGGTGTGGAAGTTGATACCTGGAAAGGTAACTTATTTAAGACCACACAAACTAGGTCAAAGGGATTAGACTCTGGAAAATATGTTTATCCAAGGAACTGTGACCTTTTCCTGTCAGGATTCTGAGTTTCAAAACTGGGATATATTTAACAGATGACGTTCAAATCAAAGAAGTAAGGCTGATGTTAAGTTTTAAGAATTTCCACCCTAAGGATTGTATATTGACTTCATTTTCTTATTACTTCACCAAATATTTTGATATCCAGTTGTGAATTTGAATTTTCCCTTGAGTTGTTACATTTCCCATGAAGTGACAATTTTTCATCTGTCATTAAAAAGTGTGTCATAAAGACCCTGGCTATGGCCAGGGAGATCCCTTTATCAGGATTTTTTTTTTTTTTCCACAGCAGCTGTGTTGTGAGAAATAATGGGGTTTTTCCTTCATTTTCTCCATTTCCTTCCTTTTCTTTTTGCTTGATGGAACATTATTTCTCTTAGGTGTATTTATTATAACCTATGATTTGGTGGTTTTTACTTTTCGTGGAGATAGTTAATTCCTTGGCTTAGGCATGTTGACCACTTTATCTAAATTCACATGTGTTTGTCAGGTGTGCAATTTATAAAGTCCTTTTGCTGACATAGATGAAATGTGGTGTGTCCTTCTATAAGTGAAATGACAGATTTTGCTGTTAAAAGGATCAGCTGGTGCAACACATTTCACTGTTTCAAAAGAATAACAACTTTGTAAGAGTAAATAACATCTCTCCAAGAAGTTACTGCTGCCTCTTTATGTGCGGGTGAATGTGCTCCTTCCTCCTTACACTCCAAAAACTGGGTTAGCTGATATTTTGCCCTGATGTGCCAACAATAGTATAATATGATAGATTAATTCAGGGCAGTCACAATTAATTCCTAACCAGTTTAAATTTAATTTTCCTTTTTACATAAACCAAGTTTACCTCTGTGGAGATGTGTCATGTCTGATTACACACAGACATGCTGGGAGCAGCCATGCTTGGAGAAGGAGAGGGAGGGAGAAAGAGACGAGTGAGGTCTGTGCATGATGTGATAAGAGATCAAAGTTAACAGAGCACCTCAATATTTCTATTAGCAATAATTCAAAGGAACCTGCATTCCAGCTGTACTTCTGTAACTGCTTTAATTGAAGAGATAATGACTCTGAATCCTGGTAAAGAAAAAGAGTCAGAGGTTGGTTCTCTAAGCAGCAGAAATTATGGAAATTAGAAAGTCTAGTTAAGGTAAATAATCTTTGTAGCCTCCTGCTTACTCCTGGCTTTAGAGTACTTGGTTTTTAGCTTGTGAGAAAGTAGCTGAGCAGTGGATGGTGATGTGCATTGGGCCACTTGCCCAAATCAGAGGCAGGTTTCACAATGAACTTTAAACTCTACCACAGGCTTTGTGTTTTGCTTCCCATTCATGACCTTTTATACCAGCTCCAAAAACAAGCTTTTTAAAGTTTTTTCAAATTTTCCTTTCCCTTGGTAGCATAGGCTTGGTTGAGCATGTGCATGAGTTGATGTGTGTCTGTGCGTCCCTGTGAGAGCCCATGGCTTTGTAGTGATTTCTAACTCTTTAAAAGCTTAAGGATCACATTTCCAAAGCACAGTCTGCTTAAAGAATTTCATTCAACTGGAGTTACATATTCTAGAAATTTGAGAAATTTAGCAGCAATGGTGGCTTTAAATATTTTAATATATTTGAAGCAAAAGCTTTCATTGTCACTAGGTTTGGCCCATGTGAATTTTAAGCAAGTGGTAAAGCTTAAATCACAGGGGCTGTTGCTTGGCTGTTGTAACACTCCAAAGCAAAGGTTAGAAGGCAGGAGATTAACTGGGATTTTAACTGTCTGACACACACAGCCCAAGGGCTTGGTGTGGTGAGAGATTTATTGCTGAAAGGAGAAAAGGCTTGCACAGGAAAATAATTATAAAAGTGACACCCAGCAGGGATATAAACATCAAAAATCAAGTGGAAAGGTTCACCAGTGCCAGAATCACGCTAGGTGTTGGGATACAAACACATATTTAAAATATTGAAGAATTTAGAATCAAAAATTAGACTTTGCAGCCCAGAGCTGCATCTGCTTGCCCATCCAGAGATAAGCCCATGTCACACTGCAGCCTGGTTCTCACCTGCACTGAATGGCTTTGACCTTCCAGGTCTCAGGAATCCAAACACGATTCCTGACTAGTATCTCGGAGCTCATATGAAAGTTTGCCAGCCTGAGTGTCAGACAATGGAGATGGCTCACTGTGTGCTACAGCTCTTCCCTGCATCTCATGATCTCTATCTGGGAAGGCAAGAGCAGCCACAGATCTGCTCTATCACAGCGCAAAGCCTCAGGCAGACCTTCAGTAGTTCTACAGATACAGGGCACAGGAAATAATTTTGAAGCCATCATTGCCAAATCCTTTCTGTCTTTTTTCATCTTTCACAACAGCAGGAAGGGAGAGCCCTATCCTCTCATGAGTGCCTTATTCCCATTGATGTCAATGGGAATAAGGCACTTAAATACCTTGGGGAATCAGGCAGTGAGACTCTCATAGCTGCAACGCATCTGTGTGAAACAGTCACCACAAAGGTGTCTGTCTATTTGGCAGGGTCATTTCTGACACCCACTACCAAACCCACCACTTGCTCAAGCAAGCTTAGCACTTGTCAGGCTTGTAAACACCATGCAGTGTGAATGAAATCTTTATCCCATTAGACTCCACATGGTGGCCCATACCACAGGTTTTTAAATGCCACTATCACCAGTCCAAAGTAGAATGCTGTGAAAGGTGACAGCAGCAACACAGAAAACCTTCAAGAGCTAATGTCTGTGGTCAGACCATGTAGTTCCACACTCACTGCCATAGGAAGTGATTTGCTGGCTTTGAATTTGATAATTTCTGAATCCAGAAGCTCCAGGTTGTACTGGAGCTGAACTAAATCAGGTTGCCCAGAGAGGGATGGATACTCCATCCTGGAAACATTCAAGGTCAGGTTGGATGGGGCTCTGAGAAACCTGATCTAGCTGAAGATATTGCAGGGGCAATTGGATTAGGTGGCCTTTGAGGGTCCCTTCCAACTCAAACTACTCAATGATTCTATGATTTTGTTATTGTTTTTCTCCTGTGTTATTTATCTCTAAGCAGTAACTAGGACTAGGTAAAGATAGGAATCAAGCTTTGGCAAAGACCGAAAGCTACAGCTGTTTCTCCTTTGTTCTCTTTCCAGTTTCTCTGTCAAGATTTCTAGCTGTTTTAGAGATGATTGCACTGAACCTCAACCTTCTCCATCCAGATGTCTATAAATGCAGAGTTCAGACTGGCTGGAGAAACCTTCGTCTCATTATTTTGATTTTGTCTACTTATGATCTAGCTTAGATCAAAATATTAATAATAGAACTAAAAATTTGAAAGTGCTTTTCAGGCGGGTGGTGGAGGTTAAAGTGTTAATTTTCCTATTTTCTCACACATTTCACATTTCCAAAACTAAGAAAAACCTACCTTAATTGCTTCTGTGACACGCACTCTGTATTTTGACCATGTTCATTCAGTTCCATCCTTTAAATATGTGCTGGAAAGCTGAAGGTTGTCACATATTTAATGTAGCTTTTTCTTGAAGTGGGGCATATGCACATTTTTTAAAGCCCACATGCAAGAAGGATGCCAAAGTTTTATTACATTTAGAATTTGCTTCACGTTTGCTATTTCTATTGCTGTCTCTCTGTTCAGGGACTAGGTTATTCCATAAATTTTCTGTGTCAGTAATGTCTATCTGCCATGCTTGACTGGCAATTACCACTCTTCTTTCTCAGCGCCTTGCATTCTTCATCTTATACTCCACCTTATACACCTCTTCAGCAAAGAAGAAGATTTCTCAGAATCCTGAGAAAAACAGAAAAGCAGTGACAAAACCAGAGAAACTAAAACTAAATATAGATACCTCTACTTCATCTTACCTTTTTCTGGGCCATTTTGCAGTCTTGCAGATGTAAAAAAGAATCTTTCTGTGGATGATGATGGTGATCTGTAATCAAACAGGCATTTACCTTACTTGGGTACCTGACTTTGCAATCAGGACCCAGCACTTTGGTTCCAGAGATCTTCTTCAGGTCATCTTTTAGCATCTTTGCTGACTTCAGTAAAGGTTTAGAAATTCAGTTGAACAGTAGAAATCATCACCAGAAAGCAAACAGCCTTTTTCAATATTGTGTTATTATGACCTCCTATCCTTCTCCTTTCATATAGAAGGCCAGGTTTTCTCCTTGATACCTTTCAAAGTCATATCTATTCTAACCGATGTCAACTTTCCTAAATTCTACCAGAAATCCTTCCACCATGAACATCTCCGGGCATGAAATGGCCTCTTAACTTACTGATCAAATGTTTGGCTTTTCTTAATTCTATGAAAAAAATCTGCAGTTGTGTTCATGAGGGAATCCCAAGGACCTCTTCAGATCCATTGAGACCAATTATTATGTTTATGGCTCCAGTCAATAGCGTATGGCATTTAGTAGAAAGGAGATAAATTTAAAGTATATGCACGGCATTTGCATCCAGAATTCTGAATGGGAAATAACAAACTGTAAAGTAATTACTTGCAAAGTTCTACACATCTTGCACTTGACCAGGTTTGACTTCATGCTTCTTTAATGAACTTTTTGAAAATTTACAGGAAAAGTATTTTTGTTTGTCTCATGCCACGTAATGAGTAGAAGAACAAAGCGCAGATATTTACTGAGTATATGAGTTTACTTAGTAGTAAGACCATTATGAGTCTTGGGCTCAGAGGCTGACCTATTGATAAGATAACCAAATTGGTGATTGGATACTTTAATTATAATAATTATTTCCCCATTAGGTATAGGGATACTGCTACCTTCAGCACTAAAGATTGAGGCAGCAAGGTGACCCTTTATGATGTTAAGATGTTTAACAAGTGCTGCAACATGCACGATACGGAGCACAAGATCAAATCCAGGCTGTTGTGTCTGTGTGAGCAGGAATAGGACCTCCACTCAGTTTGCTGGTATTGCCCAGTGCTGCAGTGGCAGGCTGCCTCTGTCCCCAGCTACTGAAAGGCAAGTGTGGAGAAGGAGTCACAGCAACCTTCAGCACTGCTCAGCTCACTTATTATGCTGATGTACACAAAGTTCTAAGAAACTTCAAAGAGATCGTGAGATGCGGTGCTGCACACTGCAATACGCTCAGTCTTCATCTTGCCTAAGCTCCATGTATTTTTGCTCCACAGCAGCTGCATTATAAGATTTACCACTCGTACTGCAGCACTGCTTCCATTTCTTGTTGCTCCCACAGACCTAAGATGCAATATAGCAGCTGACTCTCATTTTCTAGAGCCTTAAAGTTTTGGACAGTCCTAAGGAAGGAGTGGGAAGTTTGTAGGTGAGGCAATTCCAGTATAAGTATAAAAGCAAAAAAAAAAAAATTCATTGGAGAGTAAAAAAGAAAACTTTTCACTTAAACAGAGGATACTTAATGAACAAAACTCTAAATGCTGCTCCTGAACACAATGTTTTTTGCTCCCTCTGCTGGCTCTGACACGGCAGCTCAGCGGCACCTCTGCCGAAGCAAGCTGCTGGTGGCTCTGGGCACAGGGCTTAGCACAGCTGGTGTTTCAGGGGATGGCTGCAGGAGTAGCTGCTGGCATCACTGACATTGTACCCACCTTCCCCTTCAGGGAGAAATAAAAAAAACCCAACAAACCATCAACCCTGAAAGCACTAATCTGATAACAAAGTCACAAGAAATTATCATTACAGCATTTTACAGTGTGCATCAGGCTTGCAAATCTAATCACTTCTCACTTCAAGGTAAAATTAGTGAAAAAAAAAAGGAAGAAAGTTCACTCTCAGCTCACACAGAAAATGTTGTTGTGTGACATAAAAATAGACATAAGAATCTCACACAAATAAACATACTGCTAAAATAATTTCTTATTAGAAAGATAATCCCTCCCTTAGTTGAGAGATTAAATCTATTCAGATCTCACCATGAGCACTTCTTCACTGAGCAGTTATAATGCCGATCCAAAATAAAGATCGAGTTAATTACATTCACAGGTGATACAAAACCAGGAATTGTTGCAAATCCCAAAGAGAACAGAGAAGTAGTGTAGTTTGCATTTAATTCCATGTAGTTTCTTGTACTTGCCCCATAACTGTCAAAGCTGAGAAAGAAATAGAGTTTGAAAATAAAACAAAATTAGATTCAGCCTGGGAAAATGCACACAGGGGAAAACTCTTCTGAAACTAAATTTTTTTTTGAGGAAAGGGAAATACTTGAAGAGCTGACTGGTGAGAGATGGATGGTGGGAATGAATAAATGAATTACGAGTCTGCAGTGCAATGCACTGAAGAGAAAAGCCAATGTGATTACAAGTTTCTTCCACCTGAGGTTATGCAATCAGGCAGGAAAGAGTAAAAGATTTAATTTGGCCAAAATCAGGCTGTTGCTTTTGATGGGGTTCATTTTGTCCCAAATCAATGCCCCAGCTTTCAGAGTTTGATTAAACTGTGGGGAAAGAAGCATCCACTAAGCATGGATAATTTTCCTGATCCTCTATAACATATAACTCAAAGCTTCAGGTGGTCACAGTCAGCAGCACATGCACCTTGTAGAGCACACAGTGGGGAAGGACAGAGTGGACCACAGACAGCTGGTGATAGGGTTTTCCCAGGGATCCTGTTGTGGCACTGCAAGACCAAAAATGAATGTGGACCAGGCTCCCAGATCCAGAATGAGAGGTAAATTTGAATTGCATAAAAGGTGTAGGTTGACTATCTATGACTAGTGTATTTCTAACCAAAAAATAATCAGCAAAAAGAGAGGGAGAGCTGGATCCATAGGGGGTATGACTTTAAAGAAATGACAGGTAAGTGAGCAGAGGATTTGAAGGTCAATTTATATGTTGAAAATGTTCTAGTAATGAGCTCTAATTGACTGCTGAATAATCCCAGAGGAAACAACAGAAACAGTTCATACATTTAAAAAGCCCCAGTGAAAGTACTAATGAACAGAAAAAATAAAGGACAATCCTGCAATGGCTGCAGAGAGATGACAAGACAAGCTGATACAATCTCTAACTCACATTATTCTATATCAAAACATCACTGGGCATGCAGGAGCAGGAGTGAGGCCAAATTTAGCCCTGATAAAAGCAGATTAATCTGTTTAGAAGACAGGAGATGGTAGATTATGCTGATATGCACTAAGCTCCTGACAAACATTATCACTCAGTAATTCCTGAACCATACATATGTATTTTAGTTGTTTTCGGTATTGATGGAAAAATTCAGAATGCGAGATGCCACTCAGTAGGTGGAAAATGTGTTATATCTTTTGATAAACTAATTCAGCAGTTAATTATCCTGATTCTTTAAAGCATGCACTTTGCTTCCAGTTTGATATTTTACTCCTGTTTTCTAACGATTTGGCTTCGTCATGCCTTTGCTAAAGAGCCTTCAAACACTTTTCTCCCTGCATAGGCAATGCAGCCTGCAAACTAATCTCCATGAAGTCAAATTAAGGCATTCAATCCCCAAGAGAGACGTGATTTAAAACTCATCCCTCCTGTTGTTTTCTCCTATCGGCTAATTTAAGTAGCTCTCTTCTCAGCATGCTGGCTCTAGTGAATTCTGTTCCTTAGCACCCAACCCTCCAAAGTGCTGTTAAATCAGGAATGAAGGGTTTGAAAGCCAGGCACTGCAATGTTCAGTGTTTGTGGTGGAAATACTTTTGTGGATCTGTGCCCCAGGCTTTGCAACCCTAAAAAAAGAAAACCCTAACTAGACATACCTATTCTGTATGGATCTTGACATCTCCACATCAATATTTCAGGAGTGTTGTATTATCTCTGCAACTCCTTTCCTCTAAATCTGAGACTTTCCTTTATGGAATGTCCCGTTGCAAATTATAGAGAGGGTATTTAATGCCACTATTTACATATGTTCTAAAAGATTTCTAGATAGTGACCCACAGACAGGAGCTAATGAATTATGAAGAGAAGAGGGTGGAGTAAATTCTGACATGTTATAAATGGATGCAGTGACATTAGGTTCACAGAAAGTCAGCTTTAAATCAGTCATAGGCTGGGCCTCTGCTTATTTTGTGGGTCATAGTAAAGAACTGCTGTTTTGGGAATGACCACAATATGTAGAAAGACAACAAAAATTGGCAAGACCTGCCATGGATCTACCAGGTAGGGCAAGAGTGAGTCATTAACCTATTCAACTGGAAATACCTTAAGAGAATTATTTGACTGAAACCTACTAGGAGAACTAGTTCCTTCATAGCTCTGCAGATGGATGAGGCAGCTGCAAAACCTCAGCAGTAAAAGTAAAGAATCAGGAATTCATGGTGGGATATACGAAGTCAAGTGCTTCACAGGCAGACCACTAAGCTTTGGGTGAGAGACAGAAAGGAGAAATGCAGGATTTTATAGGTGAAGTTTTGATTAACTGTGGGACTAACCAAGCTCAAAAGAAGCCAGTCTGGAGGCAGTTCAGAGGCACCATAGTTGGAAGACTTAGCCAGCTGGTCAGATTGATAGACAGCTGCAAGGAGTGATTCAGCCCAGCTAAGGTCTGAATCACTCTCTAGAAGTGCCAAGCTTTTGATTTAGATCTTAGGTAAGACTGACTCACTCCCTGAAGGTGCCTTTCTCCAAAAGAAGTAGAGAGACCATTCTGTCTTTTAGAGAGGGCTAAAAGACAGCTGAAAGGACTGGGTCTACCCACAACTCATTTTCACTGCAACCTATCCCACATAGCTGAGCATGAGGACAAGTTACCTGCATGGTGGGAGTCTGGGAAAAGGTTTGTGCAGGTGCAGAGTCAGAGAAAGTGGTGCTTTTCTGTGAGACAAAGTCATGACAAGGGAAGCTGCAGAGAAGTTATATCCCAACAGAGGGAAGCATATGATGTCAGTTTGCAGGTACCTAAACACACCAGTCTGATGATATGCCCACTAGCAGCAGATTACAAGGATTGCATGGATGCTAAAATCATCATATACATTTCGCAATTTTATACTAAGCATGTATGTTTCAGTTGACTCTGAAGAACCAACCTAAAATAGGTCATACCTTTCTAATCCAAAACCAATAATAGGTATTTATTCTTTATTTATGGAAGAACTATTTAGTAGCTTTTAACTATTTAAGAGATCAGTAATTTTGCCTTTACACATCTTTCTCTCTTGATTCCATGAGGTTTTGGAAGCTATCAGGCGAAACATATGCTGCAGGATGTGGAAAGTTGATCTTCCTACTTGGTCCTGTCCTTACTATGGTGGGGTATAGTTGTTTCTTAATGCTACTGTGGAATTTTACTACTTTGTATGAGATGCACAAGGCTCTTGGATGGACAAGACAATGACCTTGTAAAAATTTGTGTTTGGATGGTGTATAAACTGTACGGTTGACAGTCAAGTCCAGAGATTAAATATTGCCTTTTATCTGCTCCATGAAGAGAGGTACACAAAAATTATTTGCCAATTATTTCTGAAGATAAAACTCATTATGACTTTCTCAATTCTTAATCAATACTTTAAAGGCCCTCTGTTTTATAGAATGTCTCATCAATGTTTTATTTGTATTAATAATTTATCCTTTATTACAGAACCAGATGGCACCTGTGGCACAAGTGTCCTCAAAAAACCAGAACAAGGAGGAGAAGATGCCCAGAATCTACATCACCTGGGAGTGAAGACTTGCATTTTCCTCTCTCCTTTCCATATGTCAGCTAAGTCTTGGGGTCAGTCACAGGAAATAGCTATATCCACTGGTCCTGCAGTCACACTGTCGCCTTGAGATTGCAGGCCTGTAGAGAGGAGATTGTTCTGCTCTCCTTAATACTGACTCCTAACTGTGGGAAATGCCATCTGTTCCTGCTGAATGGCTCACATCTCTCAGGAGACCTTAACATTATTTGCCAGGTTTCCCTGGCTGCTCTCTGGACTTGGGGGAAAGGAGTAAAATATTGTGATGAAAATGTCCATCACATTCCTTTCTCTGAAGCTGGCAAGCAGAGTGATGGTCATCTCAGCTGAAGGGTCTTGGGTGCATGATTTTGTAAAATTGCCCCTTGCCCTTTCCCACATTTATCTATAAACATGTATGATCCTAATCGAGAAAAGGGATTTTTTTTTTTATTTAATTTAGGTGTAGGTCTGAACTGAGGAGCAGGTGAAACTGGTGAAATAAACAAAGTAAACAAAGACAACAGACAACAGAGCAGCAAAAGAGAGCTGGAAATAGAAAGTGCAGAAGACAAAATAATCTGCCCAACTAGACAAGCTGCTAGATGTAAGATGTTGAAAGAAATGTGTTCAAACAGTTTCATATCACAGGGAAATCAGATTAAATACAAGGATGGTAGAATATGAAAGAAATTATATAGAATATAATGGCAACAGATATAAAAAAGGGAAAAAGTAAGGGGAAGGAAAAGAAAGAAGTAAAGCAACTGAGACAGAAAAAACACATCACTTTTTATTGTTTTGCAGTGCAGAACAACTAAAATTGGTTCCTTGTAAAACAGGCAAATAGGCAGACAAAAGGGTAAGATTGGACTGATGCTTTCCTTCCCTCGCAGGCACAGATTCATCCTGCTAGTAGTTAGGTGCCTGACTGTGCTCCCTAAAGTCTGGAATATTATTGCCTTAAAATCCCTCTGTAAGCAATGACTAGCAAGACAGTACCTCCAGGAGGGAATTAAGACAATCCATCTCTCGCTTTTGACTGGAAGGCTTCTGGGGTGATGGGAAGCCAGGTTTCAGTCCTGTGCCTACCTCTCAAGCAATCTTCCTTACTGCCCCACAAGCCTTAACCTCTCTGTCCCTCAGCTTATTTATGTATACAGCCCTAATCTGCACACTCACAGCCATTTCTCATCCTCAGAGCAAAGGCTGCTGCAGAGTCCTTTTCCAGGGCACAGTGGAGCTGTGCATGCTGCCACTGTGTCTGTTGAACCATTTTTGTGAAGAAATATAACATTTCAGTAAGTGGATCTGCCGATACACGTCAGTCGCAACCTGTAGTGGTGCATTCCCTCCACTACATTATGATCTCAGAAATGTTCCTTAGACCTCAGCCTTAAACAAGAGCACTTGGGCCAAGCTCCTCTTGAGCTTATCAGAAACAGTGTCTGTTCCCAAGAACTTGTGCTATCTTATGAGCTCTTGTTTTTTTAACAAATAGCCTTGGAAACTTATTTTTCTTGCTTGAGTAACAATGCAAGTGGAGCAACAATTTTGAACTTTCAAAGAAAGTTACTGGCCTGGGTTGTGACCAGGATGGAAAACTGCTACAACTAAAGCAAATTCTCTCGCAAACCTAAAAACAGTGGTCCTAAGTGAGACCCTTGGAACTCAAACTGAGAAAATTTTGTTGTGCTTTAGCTTTCATATTAAACCTGCTTTTGCTGATACCTTTGCTGGTGATTCTCTGAGCAACCTAAACCACTAATTCATGATGCAACATAGGAGACTCTCTAGTTAAAACAACTCAAGGCTTCTCTAGAGCCAGAGAAGGCCATGTACACGTAACTCTGCTTTGGCAGGAGAGCTGTCATTTGAGCTAGAAGAAAGCAAGTCAGTCCCCCGTGCTTTCTGAACTTGTTCAGGATTTAAGCACTTTTCCAGCTGTGAAAAAATGTAGCTGCCACCAATCCCACTAAGTTTGGGTATTGCACATCTTACACATTTCCCCTTCAGCAGCTCCATCCCTTTCAACAAAATGCTTCATTAGAGTCACTGAACTTAGCGGAGCAGCAGAGTTATTCTTTGGCTTGTCCTTTCCCTATCCGCTGCCCGAGCCTCAGAGCATTTTAAGTCACAACACATGAGACCAGTCAGATGCTGACATGGTGTGACAAGCTTTGCTTCTGTGGCATCTCCTTTGTTTAAAACCCTGTCGATTACATTTTCTTTTAAAACACAGGATGATTTCCAACTTTACACCCACGGAATGATTCATTTGACTTCTGTGTCATCTGAAAGCTTATGTAGATACCCTCCCAGCATCCCCTCAAAGGGAGTAGGGTAAAAAAGGAGTGAACATAGTTATTTCTTTTGCTTCCAGAAGTTAAAGGCAGACTCAAGCTTGATAAAGGCTCTCCTTGTTCTTAGTGGAGGGTTTATTAAGATGGAGAAATTGGAGTCAATGTTTAATTTAGTTCTAATAATGCAGATGTCTTCCAGTTCCCTTGAGACTGGCCGTACTAGAGGCAGATGATAGCAGTGTCTTTCATAGCATCAAGGCTAAATGTATGCAAATCCCTACATCATTCAGATTAGGCTGGTGCTAAGTGGAAGCAAAATGGGTTCTTCTGGACCTAATTCTCACAGAAGCAAAGAAAAGATCCATGCAGACAAAGGCTCAGTTCTTCCAATAAGAGAAGGGCTTGTTGAAAAAATGAAGATGCAAAGCAAACCACCTGTTTATCCATTACATATAGAAAGGATTCAAGAGAAAAAAAGCTCAGAGAATGGCAAAGATTCATATCCATGAAAAAGCTTGTAAAACAGATCTACCTATAGAATATCTATTGTTTACAATATGTCTGCCAAAGGACAATACACAGACAGAAAGGAATTCCCTGCCCAGAGAACCTACAGTCTAATATTGGTGCTTTCATGGCTAAATATTTTTTTTAAAATCTCTATGGTAACAGAATTTCACAGCTTTAAAGAACACAGTGAAAGAGTAGTGCCTAAATCTATTTATAGAAATGTGTAGGAAACACATTTAAGGAGAGAGACAGTATATTAATGGGAATGGCTTGGCTATTGAATTTCTGGAATCCAGCACCAAAGTGAAACAGCCTCAAGGGAGAAAATTCAATAAAGGCTGAAGAGTTCAGAGGGGCAAATAGTGCCTTTTACTCAAGGACAGATTTCGTCTGTACCACGACTCATCTGAGACATTTCCACTCTAAAATTTCCTTCCCTAACCTTACAGTTCAAAGAGCTGCTGGGCAGTATCAGTCAAGTGTGGTGAATTGGTTGACCTTGAGCAATGTGCTGTTCACAAGTAGTTCAAACAGGTCTTGGGCAGGGATATATGAGATGACTTACAGGGACAGGTAGAGGGGAGAACCATGGAGTCTGGCTAGTGGATTATCTGAAAAGAGCACAGGGAAATGAAGCCACTATCACTGGTCTACCTGGGATCCAGTTCACTGCCCACAAAGAAATGGAGAGATTCCCTGTTAACCATCCACCTCTGAGCTGCTTTTGATGTACCCTTCTACTCCCCTGGCCCTCTGTGAGCCATAATGTGTGTCAGGACTTAACAAAATTCTGCAGTACAGTTTGCAAGATCAGTGGAACTGATCCATCTCTCATGGGCTGCTTAACAGAACAGACACAGAGACTATCCCCTTCTGTTCCCCTGGACAAAATGCTCTTTTATTTGGCATAAGGAATGAAAATTAAGAGGATTTGAAGGAAAATGGTGAGCTGCACACAAGCAGACACNAAGAAAAGAAAAGAAAAGAAAAGAAAAGAAAAGAAAAGAAAAGAAAAGAAAAGAAAAGAAAAGAAAAGAAAAGAAAAGAAAAGAAAAGAAAAAGGAAAGGGAGAAAAGAAAAGAAAAGAAAAGAAAAGAAAAGAAAAGAAAAGAAAAGAAAAGAAAAGAAAAGAAAAGAAAAGAAAAGAAAAAAGAAAAGAAAAGAAAAGAAAAGAAAAGAAAAGAAAAGAAAAGAAAAGAAAAGAAGAAAAAAGAAAAGAAAAGAAGAAAAAATTGGGATTTTAAGAATCTAAGAGAGAAATGAGCATCTGTGTGGTGGAAATGGAAAAAGCTGCTATTGCACAAAACCCATCCCAAACCCTCCTTGTTGTCTGGCTGTCTGGACTCAGGGTCAGTTTTGCTAAAGCCACTACTCTCTGGCCTTGACGTTATAACAGAGATCTTTGAGCAGCTTTTGCAGGAGCCTTCCATGTTTTTTTTGTGGCCAGAAACTTACTGACAGTTAGAAAAGATATTTTTCCCCTTCTCCAATAAATTAGACAAATAGTTGATTTAATGATGTAATGACATCTAACAGTCTGGTAAACAATGAGCTGTAAGTAGTAGGTACATTTAGAGAAGGGTAACTTCATCATTGAAAAGTTTTGATGGAAAGCATTATTTTCACTGCAGTCAGAATATTTGCCTAGAGAATCGCTGTTAATCAAATCCTCTTAACAAGTAATACATGTCAACAAGATAATTTCTTTCATATAAACTATCTTCTCGAGAGAAAAATGTGTTCCTTTTTCTTTAATGAAAGGCTTTCATTTTAGGTTGTTTTTAATGCATTGTTTCCAATTGACAAACTCCTCTCTGAAGCAGAAATTCTTATTAGTCCCCAGGCTCATTATGGTGTAGTTTAAGGTAGTGACTGTCATCCTGTTTCTGTTATTTCAGTCCTTAATGATGGCCACTTGTCCCTAAAGCTTTGCTTTCTTCTCCTGTATATTGACAATATTTCCCAACTTAGTATCATTGAGGAATATCTCCTATGAAGTCGAAATGCATCACTTGGGAACAATGGCAAATGACATAGACCTATATGATAAATCAGTCACAGGGTAACTGTGCCTAATAAATGTGATTCTGTGACACAGCAGTTGCAGTATCCCCAGTAAGGAGACAGAAATACTTCTGCCATTGTACAAAAAGGTGGTGAGGCTGTTTATCACCCTCACTATTAGGCAGTGAGATGCTGAAGCAACTTAAGAGAGAGCAGAACTGCACCATTAAAAGATGTAGTACTGAGACTTCCTTGTACAGAACACAAGAAGTGTAGGAAAGAGGGACAGGGGAAAAAAAAAAAAAGGAGCAGATACAGAGGGGAAGAGAGAAAGAGTGTTTTTGCAATGTGTGAAAAAATATATGTAGGTAGGAAATAGATGCAGTGGAAGCAATATCAGTGAAAACAGACAGATAGAAAAAACCCAGTAAGACTTGTGGTGGTTTAGGATTGTATCTACTCTAAAATTTTGCCACTAGAAAGGTGTTTGAGAGTAGCAGGGAAAGGCAAAATGGTACTTTAGGAGTACAACACTTGGAGTGAGCTGGGCCTGCCAGGGAAACTGCTGTCTGCCCCAAGGTAAGCAGTTTATAAGTAGAAAATATCTTCTTACATTTGGAGCAGGACAGAGATATTTTTCATTTGTACCGTCTCATATCTTTCCCTTTTGATTTGATTCAGTTGACATCACTGTCCGCCCAATAACTTGAGAAAATGAACACAGAAGTGGAAAGTTGAAGCAGTGTGTATTGGCAATTTGGGAACCAAACTCTTGATTTTTTTTTTATTCCCCCAAATATTCTCTCGTTGGGAAAGGTCCTAGCCTTTTTTTTTTTTCTAAAAAGACACAGGTTTAACTCTGCGGTATAACATTCTGCTTGATCTGAGAATAGAACTTTCATTCTTAAAAAGAAAAATGGTTTGCAAGTGGTTTTGGCACCAATGGTGAGCCCATAATCTGCTGCATCTCAGATGCACTCAGGGGTGTGGATGTCAGCGTGGCACTGAGCACTTGCAGGGCTGCACGTCTTCGCAAAAGTAATCACATATTTAGTGAAGAGGTATGGCAGCAGCAGGCAAGCCATCCCCTCAGTGCCAGGAATACGGTCCTTCTACATGGAAGCACGGGACAGAATTCTTAATAAGCCACTCTCACCAGTTTCCTTATTTATAACTTCTTCCCATCTCAGTGCTGTCTCAAGACACTAGGATGCTTGTCTTTCTGGGTAATTTTTTCATGCCAGCCCATCTGACAGTGTGGTTTTCTATATTTCCCCAACAAGTATCTTCTGAGCCTGAAAAACGAAATAAGTAGATAAGTAAACTGTAAAACAAGGAAATAGTTTGGATGGAATGGTCTGACGGGGTGAGAGGCCTCAAACTTTTTCCAGTGTTCCTCAGAAAAAATTAAGGTTGAGGGGCTATTGGAGGATTTTTTTTTTCTTTTTTTCTTTTTTTTCTGCCCTTTTCTGCTTTCTGTTATGCAGCAGATCTCTTATCTGGTAGCAGATGCTCTGTCTAGTGGGCAGGTAAATTACAAAGCCATCAGGTTAAAAAGGCACCAGAAATGGCCAGATCAGATTTGCAGATCTCTGGACCTGCTAACATAAACAGAGAGGACACAGGCAATAGCCACTGTTGTCTGTGGCAGGAAACCACCTCGTGCCTTGACTCTGCCCACATGTGAACTAAGACATCTTTCTGATTCTTCCTATCCCCAGCCTCTTCTGTGGACTTCTCAGGCCCAGATGTAGTCCAATCCTGATAAAAAATGAAGACATCTCTTCTCTCCTGATCCCACTTCTGCCAAATTAGACAGTCTATTTTTTTAGGGCAGGAGGAGGAAAATAATTTGATAATACCTGAGAACTCCACAGTTCTTCACAGTATCCTGGTGCATTTTGCTAGGAAGGCACAGTATCCAACAGATTAGTGAACACATGGCAAAATCACAAATGAACAAGAGCAGGATATGAAGGAGGAAACCACTTGGAAGTGAACAGCCATGTGTGGAATATGAATGAATTCAGAATAGAGAAATCCAACAACTCTGTAGGAGAGGAGGTGGGAGTTACAGCCGATCACGAACTGAACATGAATCCACAGTGTCCTGCTGTTGTGGAGAAAGCAAATACCCTGCTGAGCTGTATAAGCAAAAGAATCATTTGCCAAGTCCACGAAATAATCCTTTCCCTTCACTCAGAGGTGTCTGTGAGCCAACCTCAAGAGCTGCAGCTATGCATACCATCCTAGGTGCCAAACTCTAACAGTGATTTTAGAAAATCTCCAGGACCATAGACTTTGTTTAGATTTGATAACCTTCACTGAATGGCAGCTTAGAAGCAGTAATTTTGTTCCTAATACAAACAGCCTCCCCGCTAACAATAAATATATTTTTGTGCTATATTACTTTACATAAGGATTATGTATTTATTAGCCAAAATAAAAGTTTAATGCAAGACATCTAACAAATTATGTTCCCTGTTCAAATGTATCATAATCACAGAACATAATATTTTCTCTTTGCTAAAGCATATACGCACTTTGAAAACTTTGAATCTGTATTTCAAGCAATACATTAATTCTCCTCTTCCTACTCCACATCTTTCCTGAAATGATGATGAATATTTTTCTCTTCTTCATCAGTTGTTTGACTAGAACAGGTTCAAAGCTAGCACATCTCTCAGACACTTCATTCAAGTATACTTACTAGAAGGCTGAAACTAAATCACATTTCCTAAGCCCCAAGATTACTGGGGTCATTGTTGACAAAGTCATCCAGCCCACAGCCAGTACTATCAGCTGTTCACCCTTAACTCGACACACTGAGCACAAGCTCACAGCGCAGAGCTCCTCACCAAAACCCTCCCCGAAGGTTTGCACACAGCTCAAACTGCATCTCTCTTGTATACTGAGAGCTAATTTCACTCAGTTCCATCCCTTTTGACACAAGAAATCTGATAATGATACTCATGGAATCAGACACTCTGTTTTTTAAGTCAGCAAGGTTCAGCTTTTGAAGAAACTGGGAACAAGCTCCCACATTTCTGTAGTCTCAGAGAAAAAAGTAAATTCACTGCTTATCTTTGTTCCCTTTGCATAAATATTAGGCCTCGCAGGTTCATCCTACTTGCAAGTTTACCAAAAGTGTTGCTGCCTGGTTGGGCATGCAGGCCATCCTAAAGGATCAATAGTGCTCGGCCTCTACCATTGAGTCCCACTCAGCCTGCATTTCAGTTTTCTACTGCATTTTTTGAGGGGCATTGTTGTTAACCCAAGCCAGTGCAGAAGACATCCATCTTCAACACCCATTACAATAGATTTGTATCCATCATCTGAGGCACAGATAAGGTAAAAAGTTAAATTTCTTCAAGGATATATTGAAACAGTTGGATTTATGTATTGTAAAGAAGAGAGAAATGAAAGAGAAAGAGAAAGAGCGATATAAAACTGCTGCAAAGAAAAGAATCAAGTTTTGTTCAGGTCCATGGTGGATAAGGTGGAAATAATGGGGAAAACTGAAAGTAAGATAGCGTAAGAGAAATTTTGGCAGTAAGGATAGCAAAGCATTGAAATAGATTTCCTCCTCTATCGCAAGTTTTCATAGAAATATTCTGTTCTCCAAGAGATTTGGAGAGAACTCTCCTGTAACTTTACTGAGGGCTGACTAAACTCATAATTAAAATTCTTCCTTAACAACAGACCGAAGTTGGATTTGGAAGCCTCTGTCTCCTTTGAGAAAGCTAAGTTTCATATCAATATACTTCATTTGAAATTCACCTCCTAACCCATATCAGACAACACTGAGGACCTTGGAATTCTCTGTGCCTTTGAAAATTTCTTCCTTGGACAAGTGGTCCTGAGGCCCTAAGCAGAGCTGAAGCATTTCACTTGCTTCAGTCTCAGTGAATGTGGCCTGCAGTCTCATTCAGTGTCAAGAGACATTCATTTCCCAAGTTCCAGATTTGTAAAGGAATTTAGGTTTTCCAATAAAGTTTTACACAGTCCAGATGACTGAGGAACCTAAAACTTATTTATAAAACTAATTTAGACCTAAAGTCTTAAACTAAAGTATTTTGAAAGGCCACTAGACCTTTATAGATCCAGACCCCCCAAGACAAAAAGTATTTAATCTTCAGTGATTTTACTAGACTGAGATGCTAAGTGTGGATAATATTCTGTTCTGAGCTTTCTTTCAAAATAGGACTTTATTTTCTAAATCACATACGTGCTTTAGAGAAATCGTCCATTGACCTTTATTTAAAAGCCTTAAAAAAATGCTTGTAGTGCTTTTTTTTATCAGTCATCTCTGTTAAAAACCCTCACAATAGTCACAATAGCTCACAATAGTCCCTGTGAAGTAATTCAGAACACAACTCAAGATATTTAGTGTTAGCTAGAGGTTGGGGTTTTTTTTAAGCTTTGTTTGTTCTCCAACTTTTATGGAATTTATCGGAATTTATGTTCTTGTATGTGTAAATAAACATGCTGCTGCCTTAGCAGTAGATGGTCTATAAATCAGGGGAATAAATAAACAAACAGACTGGGGCCTGATTCTCCAGGATGAAGGCAGCGTATGAAGCTCCTGAGTGTTTCCTCTTGTTTTAGCAAATCTTTTGGTAGCATCACTTGAAACAGCTTACTTTGCCTTACAAAGTGAGTATAGCTTTGTAATTTTTTTTAATTTCTTTTTTGGTTGGGGTTTTGTTTGTTTTGTTTTGTTTGTGCTTTGGTTTTGTTTGGTTGCTTTTCTGTTTTTTGATTTTTGGTAGTAGTCTAGCTTTGGAACATCCTGTTGGGATCAGTTGGAAGCACTAACACTCCAAGTGTCTTCTAAGCATCAGTGAGGACCTTCCATTGTCAACTGCTTCTCCAGCTTAGGAAGTATCCATGGCCAGGAGCACAAGTGTAGAAGAGCAAAGTCATAAGTCTGTTGTTGCAGAGCAATATCCAGCACAGGGTGTTTAGTGGTATTTCCATGCATGATTTTATAAATGACCATAGTCTCAATTTCAAAAAGGGCAGGATTGCCTTTACTCATTGTGTTACTCTTTTGCTGTTTATTCTTCATGTTCTTTTGAATGGAGGCTTGCTGCTATCTCCCAGCAGATATTTGTTCCAATCTGCTCCCTTGAACCTTAGCATCCTTTTCAAATTTGGGAAAGCATCAATGGATTGCACTCATGCAGCTGTGAAATAAAAAACTCCTATAGCTTTGTTTTTCTTTGGTGTTTTTTGCTTTGTTTTTGTTTTTTTAACAAAGCTGCCTATTAAGTCTTGTGGAGGGCAGATCTCATAACTTGAGTGTGGGAAGCGGTTTACAGTTTTCATCTACTCATTACTGTGAAATTCTGACCTGCAAATTTTGCAGGCATTCCCACAACCTCTGAAGTACTACTTCAGCAGGATATAAATACAGCTATTCTGATGTCTGCAGTGTCAGAGTAGCTTCTGAACTTATCAGCAAGGAAAGCAGAGTACATGTTGGGGCGCTGGGAGCCCAGAGAGCTAATATCTTCAGAATTATACATATTTGCATGAAAATTACCTAGACCAAGACTACACGTCCTAGTTACACGTCCTCTGTATAATCCAAGGGTTTAACAGATTTTGCTGAGCCTGTGGTGACTCTCTGATGTAGAGAAAGCTTCAGCTATTACTACTAGCAGTGATTTTGACCTCTAGATATTGAGATTTATCTTATTGATATTAGTTCAGATAATGTGTCAGATTCATAATGTGCTGACGTTGCATCCTCATGGCGACTCTTGAAGTAATTACAATGTGTCGGAGCTAACCAGAGGAACATTTCCTTCAGCAGTAGCAGAGTTAAAAGTGAAACAAGCACATGGTAACAGTCCCTGCTATTTCAGTTACACTGGGCTTTTTCTGCTTACATTACTATTTCTGATAAACAATTTTGCACTTTTTACTCTGCATGGCACCTTCACCTTTCAATAGGTTCCCATTAAAACCCTCAATTACCTTTGCATTATTTTTCTTCAAGGTCACATTAAGGCCATCAAAGCTGTTGACATCCCCCCAAAAACCTTGAGTCTGGCTGTGCAGCTGCTGCGTGTGCTCTGGCTGTGGTTACTGAGCTCCTCATCACTGTCTCGCAGCTCTGCGTGTTCAGGGAAAGAGCCGTGGGTTTCTTTTGTGTTTGTACAACACTTAGCACAGCAGAGTCCAGAATTAGGTAGGATGGATAGATCCTCACACATTTCAAAAAAACCAAATAATAACGACATTGGAAAGAAGGAAAATGTGCAGCAGAAATAGCTGCATTGCCAATCGATCCAAGTCAGAGGGATGGTATTAAATTTAACCTCCTACAACACTCCAGTTAATTTGAGGTCCGTGGGATTTTTATGAAGAAACACGGCCTACTTTTCTGAATAATTAGACAAAAGGATTTTTGCTGAAATGTACTAAACTTGCATTAAGAACAAATTAAATTTAAAGATTTAAATTTCCTCAAATGAAAAACTTGAATAAGCATTCTGGGGGACAGAAGAGAATCTCTGCTCCTGAATTTGCACAAAACCTTTTAATGGAGGGTTTTATTTAAAGCCCCAGATAACTCCAAACATTTTTTTGGGGGGTGGGGGAGGGAATGGAAGAAGTCAAATGTTGAATTTTGGTTCTGTGACCATTTTTAGTGAAATTAATTCTGGAGGTTTGTGACAGAGACAGCATGCACATTTATATGGTTGAGCATAAGGACTGATGATTGCTCCTATAAATGAGTTATTTTTATGCTTTTCAGGCTTATACTGTGTTTTGTGTTTTCTCTTTCTCACCTGAGCTCTGTTTAAAAACTCACTGAAGCAGAAACTCCAATTGCTCCTGGCTTCCACAAGAGAAAGTTATCTTTTTTCTGGTGAATATTTAAATGTGTGTCCTAATCCTGTAACCCAGGGATAAGGGCTGGGCTGAACATCCTGATCAGAGGAGGAGGTGGAGAAGGTTCCTGAGATTAATTTCCTTTAGAAATGCCCTTCTATGAAAGATAGGAAACAAAAAAGAAGGATCTGAGCATGCAGGAAGAGAAGCTGTTACTCAAATGAAGCTTTAGCTATAGCAGAGACATCAGTAACAATTTTCTCCTGAAGATTTGTTAGTGGTGAATAAAATAGGATGGAAGAGCTAGCACAGCTGCCATTGTGTGGTGAAAAAGACACTCAAGCTCTTGATAGAGGGAATGGGGACTGGAGATAGGGGAATGGAGGCTGGAAGCAAGGTTGTAGTTACCTAGTGCTCATAAACCCTTTGGCTTGCAGGAGAATTGCTGACCAGGGGAGCAGTGTGAGCTGTAAGCAGCACCACTCCATCAGAGCAGCATCATTAAAAATTCAAGTGCTGAAACATAGCTACTGTGGCTCTACATACATATCCTGGGCTTTAGGGGACTCAACAGCTTCAGAGAGGTGATTCTGAGTTAAATCCAATCCCAGTGTAGGGATTGCTGGTTTTTTCACCAAACAGTGAGGGGAAATAGTTTATAATGCTTTGCCCTAAGATCCCAGCTGTGAGGTGGATCACTAGAGTAGGTTGCATGGAGATGGGTGAGGCAAAGCCATGGGTTTTGCCTGCAGAGCACTAAATTACTGCAGCAGCAGCATCCGACAGGTATTTTAAAGAGATGCTCTTCTGCTACAGCAAAGAGGGAGTGGATAATTGCACCATAGGGACACACCTGGCATCCAGCCATTTATAGTCAATCAGAATTATTTGTCTGTTTGGTAAACTTCTATTTCTTTTATAACAAGTGGAAAAATTGAGTAAGGATGCAGCAAGGAGTTAGAGTAAACACACCAGCCTGGGAGGCCTATGGAGACAAGGTAAGGAGCATGCAAAGGAATCATTTACCAAGCTTGTTTTCAGGTGGAAATGCTGACCATGGGAAGTCTGCTCCTATTCTTTATGTTGAGACTGGTCAATGCATCTTCCACTATATCCCTGAGATGGATTGTATTTTAATAGGTTTGGCTTCCATAGAGAGCAGTTTAATGCTCCACCTGACGGATGAGGCTTTGCTGGAAGTCTGGCAGCTCCTTCCAGGGCAGCATCTTGCTGAGGTAGAAGTGTGGTGTCAGCAGCAGAGAAGAACCCGGTTCAAGGTGTCCGTCTCTCTTGTACAGACACACACAGAGCCTGTCTTCTGAAAGGGGTAAAAGAAGGGAGGAGGAAAGCAGCAAGTCCTATTTAACAGGCACAGGTGTCTAATCCCGTAACTTTAGCCCTTCGCAGCCTATTTGCTACAGTTGGAGTCTCAGCTTTAATGAGTATCGTGGTGGAAACTGATCTTCTCTACCCACACAGGCATTTGCAGGGGTGGCTGAAACTGGGACAAAGCTAAAAGCAGAAGGGGCCAAAAGCAGGGTCTCCATCTGCCCAGCTGGACATCATATCTGGTTCCCCATCTGGGCCTGTTCTCACCTATGGCACTCTCTCTAAACCAATGGTGGAGTTTCCTCAGCAGAAATCTGCCGTATTATGCCAGGATTAATATTTTCTCATTATCAGCCAAGAGGGTCTGATGGACCAAAGGGAATAAGTCTCTGCTGAGAAAAAAAAGATTGTTGATCCAGCATGTGGCATTCATGACCTCCATTGTGAATCACAGGTGTGTGGAAGACCATTGATCTTTCCTCCCTGCTGGGCACACATACCCTGTTCATTTCCCTTCTCCAGAACTGATCTTCCTTGCTACAGGAAGAGGGAAAGAGCATGGAAACAGCAAGCGGAAATCCAAGAGTTACCAGGATAACTCCCTATTCTTATGATAGACAGATTTATTAAATACTTCCAGCCATCTGAGAAGCCTAAACCAAGGGTCTTACAATGAGTGTTACTATGGCAAAAACCCCCATATTAAGCTTCCTTCCATTATCATGGATACCTGCAGCCTGACTCTTGACTATTTATTTATTACCCTCATTTCCTGAGGAAACAAGCCTTATGAAATTGTTCTTCTGCCTGCTGCTTTCCCACCTCCTAAAGTAATTACCTATTTTCATCCAACCTTTGAGGAGGTTTCAGAGATTTGAAACACCTATGCCTTGTAAGAATCAGGTCTGGATAGAGGAAAGTGATTCAAACCATTGTTACCATAGAAGGAAAGATTTCAGAGTGAGCTCTTTGGTTACTGGCTTTGCTCAGCCTGCCCATGCAGGTCTGTTGCCCAGCAATCCTCTCTCCTGAATTAGGGGCACAAGAGGATGATGCAAGTCCCATGATGCAGCCAAGGAAGTGGGAAGGCTATGAAAAGTCCTGTAAGAATAACATTGTACAGGAATTGGGAGGACAGAGAGTTGGGAGCTTGTGTAGGAGCAGGGGTATTAAGGCAGGCTTCACTAATCCTGCTGCTCTCAGAGCATGGTATTTGTGGTTGTATCAGCTACACCACGACCATAGGAGCACTAACTGAAAGACAGTCCCTCCCCCAAAGGACTGCTCACTAAAAGCTTGCTGGCCATTTTTGTGTAGTCATTTAGGCCTTCTTTCAATGCATCTAAGCCTTCTTTCATTTAAGCTTATCACCCATCAAAATAATTTAAAGAAAACCCTTGGCTTCATCCGGGCTGTTTCCCAAATTAAGCCCCAGGCTGTGTATCTGCTTGTACCAAAGGCCTGTGCAGTGAAGTGAGGCGTGAGGTGGCATTGTGGTAATTACCCCACACAGGCCTTAGTGACTGTTGATCCTGTGTGGGTGCCCTGAGTATCAAAGCAAGTCTGTGCAGTTAAACAGTGTGTTGAAATTTCCAGTAACAGTTTAGGAGAGTACAGGGCAATGTTTCAGATAATGAGGCAACCTTATCTACTTGTCAAAAGTCAAACCTGTAAATTTAAAGGACCCTATTCTATTTTGCATGAAAGAAGAAAGGAGTTGGAAGATATTTGATTAAGGTATTCATAATTATATGAGAAACTGAAAACTAATCAGTCTGTGCTTTTTATATTGTCACAGAGTGCAAGAACAAGGGGACTCTTAAAATGCAAATTAATAAGCAGTACATTTAGCGCTCAAATGTATTTAGTGAATCATGTTAGAATTATAATATATATAAATAATCCACCAATTTCCATAAAACTATCTGATAAAAATCACCCATAACAATAGTTCATTTCCCAATTCACTTTTCATTATGCAAAATCCTTTGGAAACCCAGGGGAAGCTGTTGGCCAGGGATTGTAAAAGGCTGTATATTTAGAACAAATCCAAGGAGTGGATTGACTTGTGCAGTGTGTATTCGTCTTCACAAATTCACAGTCCTAGGAAGCTAAGGACACTAATGCAAAGACTGTCTAAAAGGAAGGGGAAAAAAGAGCCCACACTGGATAATTTCATGACCATTAGTAACATTTGTATCTATACAAGCTAAGATAATTATAATGGTAATCATATCTCAGGCTTCAGAGCCTAAAGTGATTGCCTACTGAGGCCAGGGAAGCCTTGGAGAGTTTCCATTGAAAAGAAGATTAGAAATGCTTAAGATTATTTAATTTGGTCATATTGGACATAGCAGAAAGAAGATGCTTATTTCCCCTTTTAAATGCTTTTCCTTTATCTTTTCTGAATCAGTTTCTTCCCTGTTGGCTTGACCTGTAACCTGGTAGCCCCACTGGCGTCTGCACTTTTCCTTTCCATCTGTTTTGTGCCTGGGTCTTTGATGTTTTTTCCCCAGAGCTGTCTCCCAGTGTCTCAGCCCATTCCTCTCTTGGGCTCATTTACTAGATAACACTCCTTGAATGTGAAGAGGCTTTTCTTGCATCCAGTGACCTTGACCAGACTTCATTAGCAATCCCTGCTTTAAACCACCTCCTCCTCAAGCAGCATCAGCCTGTCTATTTTCTTTGCATATGAGCAGCTCCTTCCAGCACTGGAGGCTTTCCAAAGCAAGTTCTCCAACTGTTAGTATTTCTGTACCCCAATCATTCCCCTAAGACTCACAGTTATCACAATACCAGCATCAAAGAGAACAGTCTTGTTTTACAGATTATCCACTGTTTTAAAAACTGAAGGAAGTGAGTAAAGAATTGGAAATACTTCATGTTGCCTTTTAACTATTTCAAAAGTTACAGTGGGATCTGATCATCTTATTTTCTGCTTTCCTATCCTGCTGTCTTCTTGTACCTTCATTACGTGATGAACCCATATGGGGCCAGATCCAGAGAGCCTCTCACAGAGAATTTTAGATGCTTCCACAAGATAAGATCTCCACTGACTTCAGTGAACCTACGTGTGTAATAACACATATGAAAGAATGTCAGAAATCAGCCTCAGGCAAAAAAGATATGGTCATTCTCCACACTTACAAAAAAAAATGAGACGGGAAAAATTAGTGTCTTTTATTACTCTGTGCCACCAGCTCACAATGACACAGTGAAGAACAATTGACAACAAAGGCCTGCTATTTCCCTCTCCATGCATTGCTTCTGAGCTGGAGTTTATGCCGAAGATGTGACTGTGAGGTAGGTCACTTTAGGTCACTTCAGAAGAAGGAAAGTAATAACTTGAGAACTAAAGGCAGCTATGATAAAGGTACAGAGAATCATAAATGATAAAAAGAAGGCCAAGAAAGCACTACTAGTCAGCCTTTTTGATAATAAAAAATAAATCAGTGGCCATTGAATGAAATTACAAAGCAACACATTGTGAGTGGATGAAAGGCGATGTTTACAAAAGGTATAATTAAACCATGATATTCACTGGTCTAGATATTGAGAAGGATCACTCCTCATGTTCAAGCAGTTCAGCATTTATATAAATAAAAAGAACATCTACAAGGACACCGGCTAAATACAATTACAAGGGCTATCAATTCTCATGCTTCAGGGCATGGTTATCTGCTGAGGTCAGGAAGAAATTTCTTCATGGTATAGCACTAAAAAGTAAAATGAATTATTGGGCATTGATGGGTATTGAACACCTTATTAGAAGGACCTTTAATCTGCTCCACTACACAATTCTTTTTTTCCCCCATATCAAAAATCAGTGAAGCATTTAGGTGTTTGCTTAAATTCCATTTTAAAATCAATAGGACTTAAATGTGCATAAATATAAGTGCTCGATTAAGTGGTTTCCAGAATAGCTATATTAAGCAACCACTTAAATTTTCAGAGGTATTGAAGCAGTTTTTGGTTCTGCTCCAAATCACAGATGCAAAACTGGTAGAACTTAATGTATCTCATATATTATCAACTCACTTTGCAGAAACTCAAAACAACAACATGCTGTCAGTTCTAAAAAACTTCAACCTTTCATCTCAAAAACCTCAAAAATTTCTGACTATAGCCTTACAAGTAGTAGTCCAGTATGAATACAGACATAATCACACAGGTCTAAAATAGTTAGAGTCTTCATCTTTGGGTTTTCTTTTGTGGGAATAAAATTAGGTTTGCCATCTGCTGTAGTCTCCTCCCTCATGTTTGTGTCCCACTGGTTTGTCTTGCAGGTCTAGGCAAGGTATTGGCCAGACATGGAAGATCTTTGAAGACTTAAGTTACCCTTTAAACCCTTTAAACTTTGAGGACTATCCCTTTTTACTATTCTTTCATCTTAGAGGAGATATCATTCAACCCTCACAATCTTTCTGAGTCAGTAGGAGGGCCCTGAATACAGAGGAAACACAGAGCTGATCTGATCTCCTACAGAGCCAGGACACAGCAGAAACTCCCAGTGTGGAAAGGGCTTTGATCTGGAGAAGGTCACAGAGAAGTATAAACAGAAGCTTGAGTGTTATTCACAGTCCTTCTCAAATGTTGCTGACAGGTGGTTAAAGGGTTTGATAGATAAAGGAGACACGGGGAACTGAAAAGGCTGAAAAATAGATGTTACCAAACAACCAGTTCTTGCTACCTATAGATTTACTCGGTGAAAAGGCAACCTAAAATACAGCCAGAATGGTGGGAGAGATTCCTCCCCTATGGGTCTGTCTTCTCTGTTTTCCTCACTGGACCAATTGCTCCTTTCAGAGAGGCTGCAGCAGCTCACCAGGGGTGGCTGAGAGAGCTCCAGTGATGCACAGCAGGCTGTAATTCTTCCTTCCAGAGGCTGAACGTTCAGCTTGAGCAGCACTCAGAGGGATCTACATGCTGAGATCAAGGGAACATTTCCAACGACTTATGGAGAAGCTGAAGCTAGGTCTGTATGGAATACTAAATAATTAAATCAGACCTCATGTAGACCTCTAACACTTAGGAATCAGCACTTAATAGCACACAGAAAGGCATTATTTTCAGATCTGTGCTAATAAGGAAACCATACATTGAGGGATTTTTCTTAAATGCTCTTTTCTTCCCCTGATTGTTAAACATAAAAGTTTAGATGTTGCCTACAGATGTAGTCAGGCATACATCTTGAATTGCTATTTGCTTCCAGCTTCATTTAAGATAAAATTTAAACTGCTTAATTTAAATGTGCAGTCTTAGATGCCTATAAAAGACTGACTTGCAGGAAGTATTAAGCAGATGGTTTCTGCAAATCTGTTCTACTTTAGTCATTTCTAGTTCAGTGTTCAAAACATTTTCAACCTGATGCCTGGCCAACCTGAAAATTTCTATGATGAAAGAACTGGCTTGGTAAATGAGAGGAAATCAGTGGGCATTGTCTACCTGGATCTTCCTAAGGCTAGCAAGGGAGGCTTAATCCCATAAGATCCTCACAGACAAGTTGTTGTAGTATGTGCTGGATGAGCAGACAGTGAGCTGGATCAAAACCTGTCGGAACAGCTGGGCCCAGAGGGTAGTGATCCTCTGGCACAAAGTCTACGTGGAAGCCACTAACTAGCAGTGTGCCCCAGGGGGCAATACTGGGTCTGATTCTGATTAACATCTTCATTAATTATTTGGATGATGAGGCAAAGTGTACTGTCTGCAGGTTTGCCAATGACACAAAACTGGGGCTAGGGGCTGATACTCCAGAGGGTCGTGCTCCCATCCAGAGAGACCTTGGCAGGCTGGAGAAATGACCTGGCAAAAACCTCATAAAATTCTATAAGAGAATCCAGGCATTAGTAAATGCTGAAGATGGTCTTGCTGGAAAGCAGCATGATAGAAAAGCAACCTAGGATCCTGTTGCACATTGAGTTGAGCATATGCCAGCAGTGTGCCCTCGCAGCAAAGAAGGCCAGTGACATCACGGGCTGCATAAGGAGCAATGCTGCCAGTACATCGAGGGAGAAGATCCTTCCCCTCTACTCACCACTGAGGAAATCACATCTGGAGTGCTGGGTCCAGTTTAGGGCTCCTCAACAGGAGAAAGGCATGGACACATTGGAGAGAGTCCAGAGAAGTCCACTAAGATGATGGAGGGGCTGGAGGACCACACATATGATGAAAGGCTGGGAGAGCTGGGACTGTTCAGCACAGAAAAGAGAAGGCTTGGAGTGGAATATTACTATTGTATATGAATATCTATAAGGAGGGTGCAAAGAAGATGGAGCAAGGCACTCTTCAGGAGAGTTCAGTGACAGGACAAGGGACAATGGGCACAAACTGAAACACAGGAGGTTCCCTCTAAACATCAGAAACCACTTTTTTGCTATGTAGGTGACCAAGCACAGGCACGGGTTGTCCAGGGAGACTGTGGAGTCTCCCCCATTGGAGATATTTGAAGATTGTGTGAAGATATCTGGAGATGGTCCTGAGGAACTTGATGTAGGTGACCCTGCTTGAACCAGAGCAGGGACAAGATGACCTGCAGAGGCTTCTTCCAATCTCACCCATTCTGTAATTCTCTGATAACCAAAAGTCACAGGCACAATTGCATGTCTTAGCCTAGAATCTTCTGTTAAAACCAAGAGAGTTAAAAACCTTCTAAAGAAGTTTCCATGTATTAGAAGATTTCCTTTATTCTTTAGAAAGGTCTAATAGGTTGAGTACTCCCTTGTGCATGTAACGTTCTCCATAGTCCTGGTAATGTATTCTGGCTCAGAATATCTGGATCTTCTAAACCATTAGCATTTCCTATAGAATAGCATATACACTTAGGATTTACTTTTAATATGGGATTTATAAAGACATTATCAAAATATGTACTCAGCACCTCTAAAGAGTTCATGTTTATATATCTCCACTCTGCCTTCATCAGACAGAGCTCTACATCCCTTTCCTCTCATTTTCTGGGAAAGCTGCAGAAGTTCAGCACTGTCTGGGTTAACACTCAACACAAGTGAAAATCTTTATCTCACAGTGTGTGGACAAATTGGTTTTGAAACAGCTACAGAGGGTCATCAATTCTTCAAACAGACATGGTGTGAGTATCCCATAAACTGAAACAGCCGGTGCTGCACAGATTCATCTGGAGAGGTTATTATTAGGGAACTGGGGGTGCTTTCAAATGCAGAGATGTAATTTATCATGACCAGGTTTTGTTAGCAAGGAATTTAGACAGTTTCTGTTACTGCAACCTAATAAGTCATTTTATCAGCATATTTGTTTCCTTGACTGCTGACATCTCGGCAACTTTCATACCTTCTTAGTATCACATGGCAGGAAAACAACTGACAAATAAAGAGAAATCACTGGCTGTGAACTCACTGAAATTGCATATTCCATCTGGGAAGCTTGGATAATGCAGTTCAGTTACAAAGCAGAGTCCATTGAAGGTACACAGGTCTCTTACTCTCTCTCTGTGTCTCATCTTTTACAGAGTAAAGAAGAAAGACTCTGTACCTAAGGGAATATGTCATGGAATCCTACCCAGATACTTAGCTGCAGGGGAAACGGGCACCAGTATTCCTCAAGAACAGGCAAGGGTCCTAAGAGGAAGCCATGGGTAAATAACAGCACAGCTGGGCCTTCCTGCTTTACTCCTTCACCAAGTCTTGGAAGACTTACAGAGATATCTGCCTTATCCTAGTTAGATCTCTGGACCTCTGCATTACCTAGGGTCACAAACAGGTGCTTGTTCCCCTTAGAAAAATCAGCTCCAATTATGTCCTGCAAGATCAATTTCTCCTCGTTTAGCTCATCTCTGCTGTTGCTGAATAATTAACCACTTATTTGAAAAGTACTTTGCATCTTCCCATGTCCCTGGATCCCCAACCACACACACAAACAGTAGGCCAATTAAAAGTTCATTTACCTGTTACCCTCTGTGTTGCCACATGCTGTGAGAGTCAATATATTTTTCTTCTATTTGGGTAGCAGAGAAGCAGTTCCTGAGATTTAAGAGCATCAAGGAAAAGTAACGTGCAGACAGAATAGGCAGATCTCCTGTCTGGAGATTAAATGGAGAAAAACCTCATTTTTTTCTCAATTGCTGCAATGAACAAAAACAGCTTTAGGAAGGGAAACCACAGCCCGCAGCTGGAAGGGTTTTGTAAATCAAAGACGACTTCTCAAAGTATTTCTAAAAGCTATGACAAATCTGGAAAAGTACAGAAAGGATTTTCCATTTCCTCTGACAACCACAACAGAGTTAGCAGGCAGCCATAATCAGTGGCACAGCATCCAATTGTAGCCTGTCACTAGTCTTGTCCCACACAGTTCAGAACTGAGCCCAGTATTGTTTAACTTGTTTATCAATGATTTGGATGAAGTGCACTGATGACACCAAGCTGGGAGGAGTGGCCAATAACACAGAGTGCTGTGCAGTCCTTCAGAAGGACTTTAACAGGTTAGAGAGATGGGCAGAGAGGAACAGTCTGAAATTCTACAAAGATAAATATAGGGTCCTGCACCTGGAGAGGAGTAACCCCCTGCACCAGTACAGGCTGGAGTCCAATCTGCTGGAAAGCTGCTCTGTGGAGAAGGACCTGGGGGTCCTACTAGACAACAAACTGTCCATGCGCCAGCAGTGAGCCCTGGGCTAAGGAGGTCGGTGGTATCCTGGGGTGCATTAGGAAGGGCATTTCCAGCAGGTCAAGGGAGGTGATCCTACCCATCTATTCAACCCTAGTGAGGCACATCTGGAGTGCTGTGCCCAGTTCTGTGCTCCTCAGTACAAGAGAGACACGGTACAGGGAGGCTGGACCAGATTACCCAATGGTCCTTTCCAACCTGACCCATTCCGTGATTCTGTCACTTAAGTGAAGCTACTGCTGGTTTTACACCAGCAAAAGTGGAGTTGGAGGCATTGTGAAAGAAATCAGCAATGAGAAGGGACAGCTCAATCCACCATCAGTGGACTTCTGCCCATCAATGGCAGCTGTGTGCACAGAAATTAAGCTCCACTATAGTTAACAAAACCATTTACTATGAACATACAGTAGCAGTTACACTCTATAATTCAAGTATTCATAAATAAACAATTATTTCTTGCTGTACTTTGCAAAAAGCTTCTTGCTTTTCCTTCCAGATTGAAAGTTTCTGGTCAGTTCTGGAAAGTTGACTGGTCAGAAATCCTTTTTGCTTATCAGTAAGCTCTATTTGATACCCTTGGTGTCATTTCAGTTTTAAGGAATGCACCTGTGTTGAGCTACACTGCTGGAGCGACAGGACAGTCAAAGAGAAAAGCAGGAAACAAGTAGACTGCGCAGGTTGTATCCACCTGCCAATGTAAAAACAAACCCTGACCCAGCCTTATTTGTCTTTTCAAACCACTTCATGTCAGAGAGCAGGAGTCGTGTCAGAGCACAGGACCCCTGCAATGAACAAACAGGGGAATTAATGTTCTCCGTGAGGCAGGGATGGAAACAGGTGATGTGGCATTTGTGACAGCTGTCCTCATCCCTGGGAATTCACAGCACAGTTTTATATCAGTTCAAAGTGAAAACTAAGAACAGTAGGAGAGGCAGAGCTAGAAAGAAGCTGTGGCTTTGGGTGCCCATATCTGAAGGCAGGGTATTGTCATTATGTACCATGTACATAATTAAACCCCTAAGTGCCAGCTGAACTGGAAATCATGCTGTGTGGTGCCTCTCCTACTATCTGAATGACTGTTAGACAGTTGGCTCTGTTTTGACACAAAAAAATGCAGTCCATCATAGGCCCATTCATCTGTCATCTGTTGCCTGCTTGTCTCTTTTCCCATTTAGTTGTGTACAAGATGAAATGTTTTTCTTCTGGTGCTTGTCTGGTTTTTTTTACACTTCATTTTCTTTGCTGTTTTTACATACCCACAAAGAAATAGCCTCAGAGAGTCACACTGCCAGCCACAATCATGGATTGACATTATATTGGCTTAAGTAATAAACAGCAATCCTCATATTTTTCCTTTCTTTTTCTCATTACAAAGCTGAAATGAACAAATTATTAATTAGATGCCAGCCTCTGCCTCCCCTTCCCCCTTCACTTTAAATAACTTGGAGACAAGCAGGGGAAAAGTTACCAGGCATTGTTATGCATTCATTATTGTGACATAAAGCAGAGAGCCAAAGTTATGATAGAGTAATGCAGGCAAAGAAAATTACCTGTATTATATGGTCATAGGCGATTGAGGCACAGTCAGTTGCATGTACACGGACCACAGGAATTGTTTAAAGAGCAAGTAGTTACAGGGCCAAGGGACAAGGAGTTTAAGATAAATACTCTCATTAATTATTTACAGAAAGACTGTGGAAGATTTTTTTTCCAGAAAATAATTGCAAAAAGTAGGCATAAATCAGGCTATTTGCTGAGGTAGTCTAAAGGAATACATAAGTATCTGTGTATTTCTGTGCTGAACTGTGCCAGAGATGTCTGACCCAGTCTGGCAAGGGCAGAAATTCTCATTTTATCTATTTTTACTCCTCAGTGATGAAGAAAATAAGATAAATGTTAATCCAAGAATTTAAGCTCTATATGACCCTCTTGATTTGCAAGGACAAAAAGCTCTCAAACTTTGGAGTATTGCCTTCTGGCCTCCTGTTGTGTTTTTACATGGACAGCTCCTGAAGCCCACTTCTTCCTAAAAAGCTTTTTCCTTTTCAGTCAGTGAAAAAATGACTGAGTCTGAGAACCAGTGTACTCATGATTCATCATGAGTCATGATGCCTCAGTTTTGGAGTACCCTAAACATAAAAGTTATACTTATCTTTCATTTCTTTAAGAAAAGAACTGGGAATGGATTTGCAAATATTTTTAGTCATCAGAAGATTCAAGAAAATGCTTTACAGCACCTTGAAGGGGACCTTCTGCTCCCAATAGGCACAGATGGACATCATTTGTGCCATGCTCACAACACGTTCTCCCTTCCCCCAGTCTCTCTATCTGCCAGTGAAATCATACTTCTGCAAAATAACTGGAGTATCCTCTAAATAAAAATTAAATAACTCAGTAAAATAAGAAATAATTAGGGTTGGGCACAAGCAACTGCTGCATGCTCAATCTGCTATGGGCACTGATTTTCTGGAGGAATCTGTGTGTAATGATGAAGATGCTATCTCTTAGAGATACTCTGACACAAGGTTCATCAAAGCTTGAAAAGCCACTATATTGCTAGCAAAATTTATCAGACTGCATGCCAGACTCCCACTGGCTCTCACCCAGATTCCAAGCTATCCAAGGAATTATTAGCTTAAAAGCTTCTTTAGATCTTGTCAGCTGTATCTAGCTCACCATGGATGTAGATAAGGTTCACAGTTCCTGATAAAGGATATGGGATCTGATGGGGCTCCCTGTCCTATTTTAAGAATGCAAATTCTTAATGGCTGTAATGAGGGTTACTATTAGAGATACTGAACTGATAATTTTCATATTTTTTTTCTTTTTGAAACAAAAGGTGCAAGTTAAAAAGAGATTTATGGAATTCTCAGTGAAGGAGAAGGGTCAAAATATCAGGGATACATAAGAGATAGGCGGTGAAAATCCAATCAAAATATTTTAAAATTATTGAAATGAAATATATCTCTCTTAGTTGGACTAATTTTTGTGTCTGGGGAGGGTTTCTCGCAGCAAACATTTTTAAGAGATTGATTTCTTTATTTTTGCCTAGATTAGGAATAAATCTGAAACTTAAAAAAACATTATGGGACTTGAAGTGTCTCCCACTCAAGATCATTAAAAACAAAGAAGTAGAACTGAGTGACTCATATATAATTTGGGCAACATAAACTTTGGATACCTCTGCCTGCCCTGACCAGACTACCAACACAGTGATTCTACTTATGCCATTTACTGTCACACAGTTATATTTACCCAGACTGGTAATTAACACTCTACATGGGACCTTGCAAATAGTCTTGATTAACTGTCCTCTGAGAGTTCCTTGCATTCACATTGGAGCTACTGGTGATTTCAGGCAGTCAAAATATGCATTTATGAAACAGTGAGAAGACAAATGTATGAATGTGTGGAAGAATACAAGCTTTTAATTTTCACAGATTATGAAAAAGGAATTAAAAAACCCAAAGAAACCTCTCTGGGGTTTGTCTAACAAGCTTAATTCAACAGATGAAACAAGATCGTTGCAAGGCGCGCTGTGTTTATTGCCGTGTGAGTTCATCAGAGGTGAGGTGACAATGCTTCTTCCACATACAGCTCCATCCTGCCCCACAGCCTCCTGGATCCCAGCAATGCCTCGCCCACCTGCCTCTCCAGCTGAGCAGAGATGTTGGCATTTGGGCCTGAGCTGCCATTGACACAGAGCAGACAGCTCTGCTCCTCTCCAGAGTGCTGAGCCTCCCTGCAGCTTGGCTCCCGTTGCCATCTTGCTCCTCCCTGCACAGCCCAGCTGGCCACATGGGATTATCCAGTTCTTGTGTTTCTATCCTGACTCAAACTCAGTCTGTCTATGGTCCACACCATCCTGGGCCCTGTCACAGGGCATCTGAGCAGCTTAAGCACTCTCTCCTCCACTAGGGAGACTGGAAGCACAGGCTCACATTCCTGTTTTTTTCCTGATTTCTGATCTTTTGCAAGCACCTTTAGAAACATCAATTACCCGGGTTTACTGACACTTCACGGGTTTACTGACACTTCTTTTTTTAAGTCTTTACTTTCAGCTTCTACTCACTTCAACTGCACTGATGTTTCCTATGTGGGATTTTTATCTCAGAATAAGCATGTGCATATTTTTAGGTTTTGACAAAAATGGTTGAAAAACTCCCTGAAATTAGACTAATGAGTGAAACTACCATTTTGCCATGACAGCAAGTAGGTAAAACTTTATTGTCAAAACTGCAGTGGCCCCATTCTTTGGAGGATGGACACAGTATCTGGTAGAGATGGCCTTTCCCCCTTCTACTGTTGCTATGGAAAACTGCTTTTATTTATTCAAGGTTGAGCATTTGAGACATTTAATTTGTGCTCATTACAGCCTTGTTAGAGCTTCACTGCTAAATGTTTGAGATGTTAATGTGGCCAGCTCTGTTGTGCAAGCACTGCCCTTGAGGGGGACCTGGGTGAACTCTCTCTCTAGTGCAGGAGAGGCCAAGCAGCACTCCAGGCAGACATACAGGAAAGCAGAGGGCTGAAACCTGGTTTTCCTGCCTTTCCCAGCATGGAGATTCCTCCAACAGGGAGAAGGAAGGGCAGTGCAGCACATTGTGCTGGGGGGAGAGGAGTTTACAGGGCTCTTGGTGAGAACAAATGCCCAGAGAAGTCCAAAAGCCAAAGACAGAGGGGAAGGAAGTGGAGAAAGAGAAGAGGAAAGATGAGAAAGCTCTCTGGCCCAATGCTAAGCTGCTGGGAATGCTCCTGTGTTTTCAAATTTGCTTTTCTTTAGGTTGTGGAGGAAAAGTTCCAAAGTAGCAGATAAGTAGGAGATAAGCTCAAAGACTTGCTCCAGGATAAGAGTAATATCAAAAAGCATATGCTGTATTTTGTTAACACCAATTAGCAATTGCTTTCACTGTGATAAATGGTCTTTGAATCATCAAACTTTCAGGGTAAGGAACTCCTAGAGAGTAATTGCAAGTTGCATACATCTGAAGTGTTTATGTAAATGCTTACTTTTAATAATAACAACAACAATAATGACAATAGAAAATCCCCTGGTTTGTATGGTTGTGGTTGCTCAGAACAGCTGTTTTGATGAGACATCTGCCAGTGAAACAATTTAGCCTGAGGATAATGAATAACTGTTACTTAACTGAGACAGTATTAGCATAAAGTCTGTTTAATGGGGACACATTTGGCCAGTGAATAGTGATTTCTTGGTACTTATCTAGGTGTTTAATAGTGAAAATTATAAGCTTGTGGCAAAAATAAATGAATAAATGAATAGTCATACAGGATATACAGTGATTTTTTTTCTGTTGCTTTAGTTTGAAATACCTTAAAGGGATCATGTCAGGGAGTGAATTATTCAAAACTTAGAGAACCTTTGTGTTGGGTGCTTCAAAATGGTGAAACACTGATGATCATTGAGAATCTTGGTGTTTATCTTCTCCTCCAGAAATTATTAAATTATGGAGATATGATCATTTGCATCCCTGTTTTATGGCATTATTTTCTCTCATCTGAATTTTTCCAGATATCCATTATGCATACCTATATATATGTGTGTGGGTGTGTGTGCACAAGCATGTTTCACCCACCTGACTCTGGATTGTTTCCAAGTTCGATAACTGAAGCATCCAGACTGGAATTTCAAGTAAAGAATTCTGTTCTGATAGACTCTGCTCAGCAGAATTCACAAATTTTTCTATTTACTATATAGATGTGTTTCAGAGCGCTGAGGCAATGGCATAAAAACTTGTGGATGAGAACTAGGGTATGTTGGGATCAATGTTTTATCTGTGATTTTTGTAGACTACTGATAGTCCATGTAAGGAGTAAAACCTTGCTTGTAAATGTTAATGTTATTTTCTTTCAAAGGAGATGGACTTTGCATATGTGTGTTGGCTGTTATTCCCTGGCTTTAAAAGAATGCTAGCAAAGACTGTATTTGTTATGAAATAAGCTAAAATATCCCTGTATGAGCCATTTACATAAGAGCTGGACTCGATGATCGTTGTGGGTCCCTTCCAAGTAAGAATGTTCTGTGCATTCCTTGTAAAGAGGTAGAATGAGAGACCAGTGCAGTGTGATTCAATTTTTTGGGCCAGACCTATGAATGAACCATGGGACCTTTGAACACTGTGAAAAGCTAACTGCTATTTCTCTTGAGGAAGTTGAATTAATTCTTTCTCTCATGAGAAAAAGAGGCTGTTACCCTCTCAGTGACAGAATTTACTAAATTTAGAAGATTGGCAGATAGTCCCTCCTCTCATACTTTTAGCTGTCTTTTCTGGGATATAAAGAATGCATCTCCTATCATGGTGAATGTAAAGGTAGAAGAGAGGTCTTGGGATCTGGAAGATGGAGGAGACTGTTGACCTGTGAGTGACTGATGTTTGGAGCTCTCTAGAGAAATACTCACCATTTGGTCAGCAAGCCTAACATTCCTGCCTTCACTCTGCAACCCAGATAATATGAAATTACCGTTTGGGTAATGTTCATAAAAGAATTGCAATTATTCAAAATGCATCAAAATATCTAATTCCATTATACTGATTACTTGATATGTCAATACAGCTACACATTGTGGGTCAAGTGTCAGAACTGTCTGATGAGAATCATTTGGAAAGAAAATATGCCTTAGAGCAAGGCGAGTAGACTGTCTTTTAAGCAGGAATTTTAGGCTGTGATTAATTTGACCTATTTCAGACACCTACACTAACACAAGATGAATCTGGAGAAGTCAATCATACCTGTTATGGACTCCTGTTGAAACTGGAGCAGAGTTTCTGGGAGCCACTGTAATTTCCTCAAGACAGAGCACCCCAGGAAGGTTCTTCAGCAAGCAACAAGAACCAGAGGGACCTTTGGAGTTTCTAGCAAAGCTATGTTACTTAGAAATAAGAGAGTCTTACTGCTGCTGGCTTTTCTGACAGAAGCCCTAAAATCAGTTCCAAAGGCAGTTTGGTGGGACAGCAATACTGATTTTGGAAAGTAAGACAAGACCTACAGTCAGAAGACTTCTTTCAAATAGATAAGCCCTTCTTTTGTACACCTAGAGTCTATCATGAGCAGGGAACTACTACTCCTTTCAGCACCTGAGGCAGGACTGAGGAAGCTTTGAAATCTACAGGATGGAGATGCTTTTGTTTGTCTGAATGTAGGTGACTGCTGTTTGCTCCAGAGCTGAGATCAGCACTCACAGATAGTGACCTTGCTCCATAGCACTCCACCTTTCACCAAACATCAGTGTGAGTGAGCTGGGATGACTTTTGTTGGTGACCTGGTCACCTCTAAACCCGTTCTAATGAGTCAAGGCAGTCTGATTTTAAATCCATTTTGCATCATACTCCTTGTCATGCCTGGCTTCTGTGAAAAATCACAGAAGATGGGATGGAGTCTCACCTGGACATCGAGTCCAACCCTCATGCCTTAAACTGACTTCTAATTTACACCAAGTTCATTAAAGTCTTGTCTAGTCAAATTTTCACTTTATCTGTGGACGGATATTTCAAGGTACAGCTCTATTTACTACAGAGACTGCAAATTTTGATTACCTCTGTGCAGCCACAGGCTGATTTTGAGTAAAATGCTGCATCATGGCCTGATGCAAAACCACATGTGAAATGTGCCAACATACCTTTAGCATGTTACAAAGCACTGTCAAAAGGATTTACAACTAAAAGGTCCAAGGTCAAAGGAAGAGATGTTGCCCTGTAAAGAGAAGGCCTTAGGGAAACTGGTACAATATAGCAATTTGGGGAACTGGCACTGAACTGAACTCTTACTTGCTCCAACTTCACAGACTTACTCTTGGCCAGATACCTAAACAATTTGGCTCAGCATCATTCCAGAAGCAGTCACATTTTCAAATTAATGCAACTAGGAAATAAATCACCTTTATTATGTGAAAAACAATTGCTGTGCTGTCTCTGAGAAAAAGAAATGTTGCAAGCAGGAGGATGCATTTGTCTTGGAAAACTCATATTCCAATAAATACAGGTGATTGTGCATGACTAATTATACACACAGTCTTATGCACAAAGTTATATACAGAAAACATGAGTATTTCATTACGGCTAGAGGACTCTTTGAACAGCTTTGAATTTCTTGCTGGAATTTAAAAACTAGTGCTGTGGCTGGCTGTCTCAAAGGACAACAAGTCAGATACAAGCTGTCAGGGTTGGTAGGAAATATTTTAGCCTTAGTTATTTTAAGAACTAACTAAAAAACTTCACTTTATTGTTTCTTCTTCTGTCTAATTTCTCCGCCCCCCTCAGCAACATACAGGTCCTCTGCACCCTTTAGAAACATTGAAAAGACCTGATTTCATGCAGGATGTGCTTGTTACTTTGTCATGTCCTAAGGTACCTGTACTTGAATCAGAGGGTTCACACTAACAGCTTCCCCTGTCCTTGCTTTGGGAGAACATCAAGCTTTTGTGTACACTTGTGTACATGAAAGCTCCTCTGTGTTCTCACAAGCCTCTTGCTCCAGTCACAGAAAGATCACACATCTGGTGAAATTGCTTTAGCCCTCCCAACCTCTGGCTGATATGAGGTTCATGCACTTTGACCATGGACACTACTGAAGTCCATTAATGGCCTGGTTTTTTACATATTTGTCCCCATCCACAGAAGTAATTACCAGGGACCTGTGCTTTCCCTGGGACTCTTTGCAGCTGAGCTCTGCCCAGAGCCAGAAAGATAGGGCATATTCATAGTGAGGAATTAAGATCAATTCCTCATCCTCACATGGCATTTTCACTGGCATTTTTGGAGATAACAGGGAGGGACCTTCTGCATAAATGAAAAAAAAAAAACAAACCCAAAAAACCCCAAAAACCCCAAAAAATCCTTTGGTAAGGGATTAATAGTTTCTTATTCTGTATCCAGTCAAGGAATATGCTTATTTATTGACTCTCTTTGTGAACTAGAAACAATTTTTTGGCCTGATAATTGCTCTGTATAATTTCCTGAAGAGCTGTAAGATCTCCCACTAAGGGAACATGTGGAATTATTTATACAATTGTTAACACAATGGGATTCTGCTTTAAGAGTGGAGTCCTCAAGTGTGCTCATGTTAATACTAAAAACAATAAGAAATGTCATCCAGAATGATTGCTGGAAGCACCTTAAAGGAGCTCTCTTCTAACACGTCTGTTTATGAGTAGAAGAGCTTTCTTTCCCAGATGCCCACACACAATTTGGGGAGCATTTCCTCTTGTTTCTGACTTTTTTCCCCTCTGACTGAAGTAACCTTTCTGCTGTGAATGTATAGGTCAACAGTCCTTCCTTCTGCTACAGGAACTCAATTCATTCCTGAAGGGAAGAATAAAAAAAGAAACACATACTGGATCTAAAGGGAACAAGACTGCAGGTCTGAGCAAGACTTGCCCTTGGCATTTCTCTTGCCCTGCTCCCACAGGCAAGCAAGGCTATAAGGGCCCTCTGTCAGTCTTATGGAAATACATTTCATTTGAAGTAAATGTTACCCTGGTCCAAGAAAGAAAATGAAAAATGTTGGTCTAAAGTTTAAAGGAGTGATCTCAGTTGTGGAAACAGCAGTGGCAAATTTGGGGAGGCTTTGCTTTGACCTCTCTTGATCTGGACTTTGTTGAATAATGCACAGAATGGCCCAAAAAAGTCCAATAATAAAGTGATTAAGAATGCTGAACCCAAGAGTCCCCCTGACTGGCCAAACGTGTGTGCTGTGACTGTGTGTAACAGAGAGACTCCTGCTCACACCATGTTGCGGGTGAATGTAAAACTAGATTTTGGGGACTTCAGCTTCCCTTTTGGCAAACAAGAGGCTCCTGACAAGAGTTGTGGCCATTGTACGGTTAGTTCTTCACTCAAAGGAATCCATTTCAGGGATGAGTTTTAAATATGCCGACAAATCGCAACACTGACATGAGTTTTTTAGCATTTCTCACTAGTTTTTCCCCATCTATATGTTGTCCTTACAGAGTGTTTTATGATAATGGTAAATCAGAATTGAATGCACAGCGCTCTTTCTCCAGGCAGTCATGCTCCAGCTCTCTGGGGTAAAGGAAAACATTTGACATACATGTGATCTGCTCACTACCCAGGAAACTTAGTGGAAGTTCCTGGGTTTAGCCCACTCTTTATGTGTAAAGCAAATTGCTGACAGGAGTTCTCATGCTTAAGTTTACAGTTTTAAAAGTAATTTTAATCCAAGCACCTTTTTTTGGTTTACCTTTTTTTTTTTTCCTCTCAAAGCTGTGTGCTCTGGCAAACAAACATCATAAAAGTTTTTTCTGAATCTTCAGAATTACCCTAATCTGGGCATTAGTGAACCAAAATTCCTCAGGTCTGGGATACTGACTGCAGACTTTTCTGAAAGGATAAGAGAGACACAGAGAATAAGGACAGCTCTGAAAACCCTCTCCTGGCTATCTTCACAGAATAGAAAAAGTGAAAAGAAAAATGTCACAGGAAATATCTGTTGCCTTTCTTCTACTCTCCAACTAATCATCATCATGTAGGAAGGTTCTCCTATTCCAGAAGCAAATAATCTGGGAGGTAAAATATTGCAGATATTCCAGGTTTTAATGGAACCAAGGGATTCTTGCTTTCATTCTTGCTTCCCCATGGCTACATTGCACAGGAAGAGAAGAGCAAGCTCTGCTTGCCAGAGATGTTTACAGAAGCAGTAGAGGCTTGCTGGCTTCCAAGGAGATGTTTAATGCAGCATCGTCATCACTATCCTGGGGCAGGAGTACAGCAGGAACTGTCAACAAGATCTCTCCATAGGTGGAGGGATCCATGCATAAAAACAAGTGGCAGTGCTCAAGTATACCAGAATGCACTTGAAAAGTAATTTTATTATGTGGTTTCCAAGGTCGTATTACAATTCCAGCTAAAGGAAGGAACTGATAGCATCCCATATCTTAACTGCCTGAGTGAAAATCCGCCAGTGTAGAGAAGGGCAAGAGGCTTTCGGATTAATAATGAAATTACCTGCCCCTACTGCACATTCCATGAGTAGATCTCAAAATACTTCACAAGAGGAAGTCAACTTCACTATTCTATAGAAATAGTTTGTGCAGTTGATATTACACTCTCTTTTTATGCTTCCATACACTAGGAAAGGATTTTGTAATGGAACAAAGTATTTTGTAATGGGTATTTAATTAAGAAAGCAATGGGTGATGCTCATCAGCAGTTTTAAAACATCCCTGACTCCACACCTTTGGGAATATCACTTTTATAGTCAAATAAGAAAATACACAAAACATAAGATTTGCATGGGAGCTTTAGTATCTCTTTTATTTCCATAACTACCACTAAAGCCATTCCTCCTGGACAAGGAAGAATAAATATCTTCAATGCAGAAAGTTCAGTGAAGTGGCAGAATTATCTAATGGCTAATTTCAAGACGCATATAACCAGAGCACAGAGGTAATAGCTCTTTATACTAGCTGAATTTGCATTTCCTGAATCCCTCTTCAGAAGCAGGGTGTGTTTCTTTGATCACGGCACTTCTCGGAATCTCTGATTCTGTTGGAGCAATGGTCTGTTAAAAGTTTGACATTTTAAAGAGCAGAAGAAAAGCATCTTGTTGTCAGTATTCCAAGTATTAGCTACATTTGAGAATGCAAGCTTAATATTTTATTTTTGATTGATACTGTATGGTATGCATGCACGCTCAGAGAATTTACTGATTTTGAGATGCAATTTCTTGTTTCTAAGAGTGTACATTTATAAGGAGTATCTGGTATCTTGAATAGGTATCTCTGCTTTTGTAGGATGGCAACAGCTTTCTCTTTCTGGTCATCTTGTTCAACATTAAGAACAAACAAAACAAACCATGCCAAAACCCTAAACAGATATCCGCAGAAACCATCCCCACTTTATTGTGAAAATCTCTCCTTCAATATTTTTAACATCTAAATATTGTAATTAAGAAACATCTTGTCATGCAGTTTTGCAGAAACCGTGGGTGAAAATACCCTGAAGGTGATCCCACAAGTAGTCACAATGTCATCCACTGTTTTGCTGAGCAGGCGTTCCAAACCCAGCATGTGATCCTGTGTTCTTTCCCTAATTCCCAGGGTTAATTCAATATAACAGGAGAAAAAAAGAAGAAGAGTTTGCCTCCTTAGTTCATAGTGTTATTAAATAAAGCATTTAAAACAATCAAAATCTAGTTTTCTCCTCTGTTGAATGCTGTATTTTTCCCACTTAGTGAGACCTGTTGTCTCAGAGCACCATTTGTTCTACTGCTTTGGTAGGATTTCCTATAGACACACCCATGCTAGCTTTGGGCCCTAATGCCAGTGGCAGTACAGAATTCAGCCCAGAATATCTGAGCAGTGTTAATTCAGACCAGTTTTACTCTCTGCTCCAAACTTAGTGCTACTATTGCTTTGCTGATACAAATTTCAATGAGCTACAGTTAGAGCTATGACAATGACTTTGTAAACGCTAAGATTTTTTTTTCCTCAAAGCTTGTTTTCATCCAGATGGCTATTTTTTCTTGGTCAGATTTTGAAAAAGTTTTTTCCCCTGCAATTTTGGGGAAGGAACAGAGAATAACTGCACTACAAACCTATATGGCACATCTTCTGGAAGAGTGTATTCCATAACTGTTGGTGCTATTGGATCTTAGGGATTTCATCAGTAATGCCACTGGTGAAGAAGCTCCAGAAGAGGGTGGCAGGGAGAGCAATTGGGGAGGATAGGCCAAGGTGGGTTACTTGAGCAGTGAGGTAGCTCTCTTATTTCTCTGTCATATCTGCTAAGCTAATGCCAGGAAATAACTCCTTTGTCATAGACAGTAACCTCCCAAATCCTAAGAGAGCACAGAGAAGCTGTGTAAGTACCCTGTGCCTGCCAGCCCAGACAAATTATGTGATAGGATAGGAGATCATGAGTCCAGGGTGAGAAACCACAAGGATGTATCATTCATTAACACCACCCACAGCCTGCCTGCAGATGTGGGACCTGAGAACAGAGTGCTCGTGTGGAGAATGTCAGGAAGCAGAAGTGTGGTAGGTTGCCTGTGTTGGCAAGCGCGAGATTACCTAACCCATGGTTAGCATGCAGTGTAGGCAGGTTCTATTAGCAAAGTTCAGACCATGATGTGCTAATTAAAGAAGAGGTTGTCCTAGTTGCTAAGGCAATGAATTCTTTCAGTATTGCTGCTTCTAACTCAACAAAGCATATTCTCAGCTGTCCCTTCAGTTGTGTTTGTCAGATAGAGGGGTCAGGACTTGATATTGTTGCTTCAGCCATTGCAGTGCTCCTGAGAGCTGATTTACAGGTCAAGAGTAATAGGTGAAAAGAATGCCAGGAAAAAGTGGTTTAAAATGCCGTTTTATCAGGTACCTGTTTGGGGACAAGTTCCTCTTAAAACTGTGGGTTTAGGTTACATGGTTTTGGTTTTTTAAGCTCAGTTCTGCTTCTTCTGGGAAAGATGAGGAGATTTGTATGCTTTATAATTGGTCCAACTGTCAGCTTTCTGCAAGGAAGAGGCTGACTGAGTGTTGGAGCCAGCCCTAGAGTGAAGGAGATGTAATGGTTTGAATTTTTTATTAGTAAAGAAGCTGGCTACCACCAGACACACATCCTGCTTAGCTTAGTCTCATGAGAAAGCACTGATTCATTATTCCTCTACCAAAATACATAATGTGCATAGGCAGCTGCTAGAAACAAAAGGATGCATCAACATCAACAGGACTGAAAACTGCATATTGTGAAGTTAATGTGTAGGTGAAAAACAGTCTTCATGGGGTGGTCCACAGCTGGCTGCAAGTCCCACAGCAGCTCTGTCATCCTTCTTTCTCTGTGTGAGATTTACATCAATTCCAGCCTGAAACTTTACACAATTGTGTACAACATCTTCAAAGCAGTTTTTTGTCTTTTTTTTTTTTTTCTTTCAGAAATGCTCTCACCAGTGCTACAAATCTTTCTCCTCTGTCACTTTCTGAGGAAATGGTTGTCTGGCTGTAACTCTGTGAGATTCCAGAGCCATGATCATCCTGTGTCTTGGAGATGAGCAAGGATAATAAAATTCTCAAAAAGAGAAAATTGTGTCTGTCTTTGGGAGAAAATAGAGCTCTACATTTATCTGCAGTTTCCAGTATGCTGGGCCACTGTATTTTTTATTTCTTATGCTTTTAATTCCTGAAGTAATTTTCCTTTAGCTGCCTATAAGACTGGAGAAAATTCCCTTTACTTCATCTGCTCCCCTCCTACCTCAATGCACATGTTGCAGCATCTGGCATCACCCTTCCCTACCAGCTGGTTTGTTACTGCATTCTCCAAGGAATAAGCTGCCATTTTCCAAAGAACCTTGAAGCCACAGAATTTCACTTCGAACTTCCTGAGGACTCTAACCCCAATGTGACATTTCCTTATCTTTCTCTTAAAAATGCTCCCTCTACAATTCAATCTGGTCTAATTTTGCACTGAAAACTCTGCATCATCCTTTTGCTAACTCAGCTGTTTCATCTGCACTGCATTCTGCTAAAAGGGGCTGTGAAACCCTCGTAACACAAAAATCTTCGCTGTACCTCAAATCGTACTTGACAAATAAGCAGAAACCTCTTGCTGCCCTAGACTTATAGCATAACTGAATCTGCCAGAATCTCCTGCTGCCTGGTGGAGGCAGATGTGGACTGTTAGACTTTGAATATTTGGGATAAAGTTCTGGGAAAAGGAATTCCATCCAGCAACAGCTGAGCATAAGTTCTTACCCTGAGTTAGTTTGTTTAGGTGGTTTGGTCATTGATGTGGTTAGGGTTTTTGTTTTCAAACAATCTTTCTGTTAAAGCTGGAAGCAGAAAGGATGAGACTTTGGTGGTATGACTAAAGAAGCATTTTCATTTGCATTTTGGTGGGGGCTTCATGAGTTTACAGAGAGAGACAAAAGCTGCTGCAAATATTCTCATAGTCTGCTTTGAGGAGAATTCAGAGTGCCCACATAGGAGAAATTTTGCCATAATTAGGTATTATTAGTCTCAGTGGTCAATATTCATCAGGAGTTCATCCTGCCAGACGCAGTCTTGGTCTGTGATGAAGCCTGGTGTGTCAGTCCTTGCCAAATTAACAGGAAACTAAGGAAAACAGATAATGCTAAAGACTTTGGCTGCATATAAAATGTACTAACCATTCTAAAATCTCTTGGAACAATCTGCTTAGATAAGATGTTAATGCATTTATTGAATTTGCTGACATTTAACAGAAGAATTTACTTTGAACATAATCCATACTGGATACTAAAAGGGACAGGAGTCCTTGGAAGATGCCAAGAACTCCAAGAAATTAGAGATTGTTTTCCTATACTGTGTTTATAAATTAAATACATCAGTCCCTGCTTACATTCTGAGTTCATCTACACTCAGAGCCAATATTCATAAAACGTCCTCTCTTTTTCATAAGAGATCAGATCAGGGATAAGCTCAGATCTTTTATCTTGACTTCACTCTTGTATGTAACATTTGGAGACTGACTGCCTACACTTATTTACTGCACAAGCTCAAAGTGGGCAAAAGCCAACATAGTTGTTTTGCCATTCCCATTTAACCTCTACAGGATGGTCACTATTTTACTCATTAATGTTCCACTATCATCACATTTACTGGTCTTCTGATTCAAGTTGGTTATTGATGGGAGAGTTGGGCTCTATAGTTAATAACTTGTCAAATTAATCACTACTTCCACTTGTGAGACACATCTTTAGTGGTATAAAAAGTGTACTGCATTTCTAGGGAGGAGGTTACAAAATTAACTAATGGTATTTTGAATATTTCACAAGTTGGATGAGATTGTTGAGTTAGTCATTCAGCACACTGGGAAAGTTGTGAGCTGCAATGAGGTTTGAAGCCTTCCGTGATTATTCTCTGTGATTTTCTCCCAGATTTCATCTTAAGAACCTCCTTCAGTTCTCTGAAACATCAGATAATGTTTCTCCTTCATTCTTTTCATTCACTTTTGCATGGGTCTCTGGCTCCATTGTTCACCTCCACCTTTTCTTTTGCCATGCCGCAATTTCTTCTTCCTGACCTATTCCTCTCTCCACCCGCTCCTTTCTTTTTTCCCCTTCATGTGTTCTTAATACTTATTTTTGTTCTGCTTTGGAGATCTGCATTCAAGAACCATCTTCTCACTCAAGACATTCTCAACGTCTTCCAGAGTCCAGGTATCTGTCACTGCTCCTTAATCCTCCATCAACCTGTTCCTGCTTATGGCCAGAGCATTGGCTTCTTGTCTTAGATGAAGAGGAAAGAGCAACAGTGACTTTTACTGTTGGCAGCCATCCTTCTTTTCCTCTCATGTGTTTTCTTCTCATCTAGCAATTACCATCAGTTCTGAGCAAGCCATGAAAAAGTCACCAGACTGGCAATTTTCCATTTTCCAGCATGTTGTTATCACCAGCACCTTAGAGGTTGAGTTCTTTGTTAGATACCAAAGATATATTAAGATTATGTAATGTTCTATTCAGGTTGTGCCTTTTTGCTAAAGGAAAAGATCCTCTTACGGGCATTTCCTATGCTTTTTATAGAATAGCACTGTTAAAAAAAGGCTTGCTAAATTTCAGTGCCTACAACAGTATGAACATTTAAATGTGTCTATTCCCAGATGAGAACCAGCATTAACAATGAGTTAGCTTTTAGACTGTAAATCCCACCAACGCAAGCCATAAAAGGAAAAAAAAAACAGAAGAAGAAATCAAGAAATAAGCAGCAAAGTTCTTCAGTGATTTGTCTGTGCTGCAGACAACTGTTCTTTATTCTGCCTACCTTTTACTCCCTCCCACTGACCAGATGTTTGCACTTGTAGCCATGAATAACTGCTTTTGAAAAATCAAGGGAATATGGAAATATATGAATAGATGAGAAATTTGGAAAAGGGATTCCTATAATTACAGAAGTACAGAGGTACAGAAGTCAAGCTGATTTTCTTCCCCTCTGAAGAAAACGTGTCAACTGTAAAATCACCTCTGTGTCATATAGAGATCACTACCTCAGAAGTTATTTCCCAAATCAATGTTTTCATAACAACAGTAGTAGATTCCACCTAACTAGTTCTTTTTTACTAGTGCACCTTTTGATTCCCTCCAGAACAATTTCTTGTGCGATAATTGTTTCAGACTGTTTAATTCTATTCATCCTGACTGCTCTCTCAGTGGTGATAGCTTCAATCACAGCTGGTTTTCCATGGCCCTGGTATAGAGAAAGCAGCCTCTTGGGCCATGGCTCACCTGGTCCCCATATGATGATGCAAAGTTTTACATTATGCTGTAAAAGCCTTCTTGATTTCCCTGTGAAAACTGACAATATGCAGTGCTCAGCATATCTGTATCGCTTTTCCAGAGCTGTGGTCTCAGCACCCATTGCCTCTGGTGACTCACTGAGGCTAGAGATGGGATCTTCAGTCTTGTCCCAAAGTCTCAGACCTCCACTGAGTCATTTGCAACAAGCTCTGGAAAATTTCTGAGCTCTTGCAGCTTGACATCACAAAAATGCAAAAGTATGAAGAATCTATTTGAGATTATTTGCAGTGTCTGGAAAAATTCACTTGTTTTACCAGCAAGTTCCTCTCCTCTGAATTCTGCTTATTGGGACTTATTTTACACAGCCTGTTCAGAATCCTATCTGATCTCCATTTGTTTGGTACACGGCTTTTAACATGCATACCAATTAGAAGTGATGTAATTTTTCTCATTAACAGCCTTAACCAGTCAAAAAGGCCTCTGTGCCCACATTTCCAGCAACTACATTCCAGCCTGGTGTACTGTTGTGTTCATTTCACCTAAATTTTGTAAGTGCATGATCCAGCTCTTTGATTCCCTCCTCTTTGCTCACTGCCCAGTCCAAGTCCATACTGCATTGTTACTTCTGGTGTCTGGTTTGCTTTGAGATGGTCATTCCCCAGTTTTAAACAGCCAGTATACCACTGATGTGCTTCAATAGGAACTAGTGTCTAGGTCTCAGGAAAGCAACAGATTTGAGCAGCAGTAGCAGAGGCAGAGCTGAGAACATTCAGAGTAGCTACAGGAAGAGGCTCAGGAATGAATTGTACATTATACCTAACTGTAAAATGCTTTATTCTAGTACCCAGCTTAGCCTTGTCAGGCTGACAATATCATAGTGTGAGATCCCCAGGAAATTGTTGTTTGCCCTCAAGTACTGCTGAGGGTCATATGGAATTCTGACACTCAGGTTGGAAGTCTGGTGTTGAAGAATGGATCCTTCAGAAATATGGTAAAGTTTCAGCACTACCAACTGAAGATCTGGTGCTCAGCACTCAGGAGACAAATAAAGTTTCAAAAGCTGCAGATGGAAATTTTCCTTTTTCTCTTACCTACTCAGAGGAGTAGGTGTGAATTTAAACTGGTGGGGACAGGATATTTTTAGTACTGGAGTTTAGTGATTTCTACTAACTACTTGTCTTCCTGCATTTTCTCTTCCTACGTCATCCATATCTTTCTGTCCCTGGTGAAATGACACACACATAAGGGAGATCATATTGCTCTCAGATTCCTAAAACAAACAGTCCGGCTAACAAAATGACACAATGTTTCCAGACAAACTTCTTCAGTCTCCAGAGGAAGGCTGGTGATCCAGAGCTTACAAAAGCAAGGAAGAACAAAGATACAAAAAAACCAACAACAACAACAACAACAACAACAAACTTACATGTTTCCATCAAAATTAACTGGCTAGTCAGAGTTATGGGGATACTGACTTTGTTGTGCAATTGTTAAGATTCTAACATAGTGTCATTTTCTCACTAAACTTTCTGCACAACTACCCGTTGTCTGCCTGGGTCTGGAGACTGGGTCTACTGAAATTTTCATCAAAGGATGCCTTTGAAACAGCATGTTAAGCATCACTTATATCAGAGATGTAGACTAATGTCTTAAGACAGTATCCTAGGTTACAATGTAAAGATGTGCCCAAAGGTATGTATTCCATCATCATCTTCATGAGCTATTGATTGCTACTTCAAGAAGACCACTTCATCTGGACTGCTACCACCACCCTAACTAGCAGGGTGTCAGGTTGTATTCTGACTCCGTCAGTGGTTTTTTGTACTATTGCATGTATTTTACTTTTTCCTATTAAATTGTATTTCTGACTTGGAGTCTCACTGGTTTTGCTTTCAAACCTTTACAGACAGTGTTCTCTGCTTGCACCTCTGCTGGATTTCATATTTTGTCACCTGGAGTTAGTTATTTAGAGGTTTTTTTCAGCCTAAATGGTTCTGTGATTGTGTGTTAGGACATTCTGCTATCAGTTACAGGATAGGTAGGCTATAACTTACTTTGTTCTGAGCCTGTATCTGCTCAACAGTAGAGAGAGAGATTATCAAATTAATCATTGTGTGCACCTGATTACTAGCACATATAACAACTGATCTACTGAGGTAATGGGGAAGTTAAGATGGATCGAAGTTAAGCAGTAACAGCTGTATCTTCCAGCATCCAATTTGTCATGCAGGTGTCACTTGCATCTAAGCCTTTACCATGTGAATGCTAGCAGCTAGGATTGCCTTTCTGCTAATGTCCTGTTACACCAATCCTGTCAAAACATTCTTAAAAAAATGTCATTTATTAATGCCCTGGTTTCTTAAAAAATACTTAGAAGGGAGAATATCTGTTGTATTATTTCAGGGACCAAACCTCAAATCTGATGGCAGATTTCTATTTTAACTGTAGCCTACAACAAATACAGTTTGGGCTATCATAATATTCTGAGACATTTAATGATATCTTGGCATCTAACTTTTACTTGTGCCTATTAGTAGATTTTGGGGATTTTTTTACCATAGGTCATTATTAGAAAGATGCTATGAAAAAAAGCTTCCTGTTCATATAGGCACTTGTGACCAATGCAGTCAGTACAAGCTCAAAGCAACAAAACCTTTATTAAGACTCCATCTTCTCCATTCCTGTAATATCCAGCCTTGCAAACCAAAGCTACACCAATAGAACATTGCTGTGGTTGCAAACTCAAGTATACAAAATTAGGCAATGACAGTTGAGTTCTCACATGCAAACAGATTTTGATACCCCTTTTTCAGATTTTAACACAATTAACTACATTATGACTGTGTGATTTCTACCAGACCCTTACTTTATTTGATGTGCAAAAAGATTAGGTGTCAATTTCACAGCACTCTTAGGAAAATCCTACTTTTCCCTTCGTATCCCAACATCCCATCAAATCTCTTTCTTTCTCTTTCTGTCTCCTATTGAAGAAATAAATCACCTTTGTTAATTCCAGTATCCATCCCTACCTGGGCTTGATTAGAGAGGGATTACCAGTTTAGAAAAAACTCAGATTTTCTCTTTCAGTGGTGAAGAGAGTATTTTTTAAAAATCATTTGCTGACAGGGATCAGCAGATGTAAAGCCTAGTAATGATTCTAAGGAGAGTGAACTTTCTTAGCTGCTATGTTAGTGTGCTGTTAGTCAAGAAAGAAGCAAAGGTCTGAGTTTACTTTATGAGTATAGATTCTTTAAGGATGCAGCTGTTCCCTTTTATCAGCTCTCTACTAAGCACATACAGATTTTTAAAGGCTCAGTTAAGTAATTTTTTTTTTTTTAATGCCCCAGACTATCATTGTTCCCTAGCAGAATTCGGAAAGGATTTATAAACCATCACTAGTTCTGAGGCTCCAGCTGCCAATCACCCAGCAGTAAATATCCCAACACCTCTCAAACTCATCACAGATAAGTCCACTTATAGTGCAGAAAGAGGACTTGCACTAATCTTTCATTTCAATGAGCTAATTGATAAAAATGAGGTAATAATGAAGCTGAGTGATTGACCTAACAAAGTTACCACTGTACTTGGCATAAAGCTCACTTGCAAGGAGTGGCTCCTTTTTCACCTAGATCTGGGAGAAGGCAAAGAAATAGTTCCTCCTGCTGATGACCACTTGTCTTGGCTGCATGTGTTTTGTACCTGGCTATGCTGAGTGGAAGAAGGTGGGCAAAAGTTTCAGAAGACCACTGGCATCAAGTCTGGTACTGGAGAAATCTCTCAAGCTATAACCTCTCACTGGAACTGCTGTAATGTCAAGCTGACATACAAACAGTAGCACAGTTGGAAATATTTTCAAAATGGGCAAAGGGCACAATGCCAGGATAGTTTTTTTATTCCAGCACTGAGCCCTTGTATGTTTGTTGATAAAGTGTTGTTTAAAATTATTTTCTCTGCAGATGAAATTCTTCCCTTAATGGACTTAAACATGTGCTGATTTCACAGGAAAATTTGCTTGGTCTGGTCATTTCTTTTAGGTGGTGCAGGAACACCATCCATGGGGTAAGTAAAAGCTTACTCCTTTCCTCAGTACACAATCTGATAGAGACTGCAATTTCAGAGGAAGTAGCAATGCTAGTACCTGTGTGGCTGCCAAGCCCAGAAAGACAAGTACACTCACAGAGTGTAAAATATCTTAAATTTCTTGGGCATTTTTTGTTTCTGATGCTGGATTCCTTCAAAGTTACCTTCAGACTCTGAAGGTCTGTCCTTTTTCTGGCCTTGTCTGCTTGGCCTCTACTATGTCTGACAGCTTTAGCTTCACTCAAATGAAGGAAAACCCCCTACCACGTCAAGATACAGTCTGAAGCACAGACTATTGAAGTGTTTAAGTACTACTCTGAAAAAGAGGTGTTTAATGTTGACAGGTTCATTGGCACTAGTATTGGTCTTGCCTTGTTGCCTGACCTTAGCATCAACTTCCCTGTAACTGCTGTTGAGACTGAGGAGGATTATCCTTGTTCCTGACAGTTTCACTGCTGAGATGGGGTGACCTGTCTTATTCTTTTGCCAATGTAGCAAGTCCAGATTGTACCTCACAACTTCTGAAATGTCAGCAAGAAGACAGAAACTTTCTTTAGCACCGACAGTCTTGCAGAGAGAGCAGGATGAAGCTCACAGTCACACTTCATCCCCAGCAAAAGAACATTTTAGTTTATTCACAGTACATTTCTGAGATACACAACCACTTGTGGCCACTTAAAGAAGTTCACTTTAGCTGTTTAGAGTATGCTCCCTGTTTATATTCAGAAGCATGTACATACATTTTCATTGTGCTTTTGTCTGACAAGTACATTAAAGTGGACTTTCTTCTGCCAATTTTGTTAAACTGCCAGAAAACTTTCATACTTGGCATTCTTATTGTTGCAATGGTCAAAAAGCAAATAAGCTTGAGTCAGTCAGGATCTGGTGTTTATTTTACTCTCTCTTCACTGGAAAGTAGAAGCTATAATGCACTTCTGCTTTCTAGAGAAATCCTCCGAGAAAATATTTAAAACACAACCTTAATGGGGAAAAATATGGAAGTTCTAGAGTCTGACTGATAATTACTGACTTTTATTCTTGGCCAAAAACCTTCCTATTTGATACATTAGGTAGTGATACCTATAAAAAGGTCAGGGGTAATTTCTTTTCCCTTAGCACCTATTTTCAATCCAGGTACTTTTTTCATATAGATTCTAAAGGCCCGACCATAAATACAAAACTTCAAATTATTTTAACAAATCTTCATATCATGCTTTAACTTGTAATTGGATCTATGCTTTTATTATCCATCTATTTTAATTTAGCTTACATTTTGTATTTACACTTGCTCTTTAGTCCTGTATAGATCTTTTTTTTTTGGTCAGACTTAAAACATCTTTAATATAAAATCAGCGGAAATGCGGCAAAGGCCAGATGCATTACTACTGACAATCTGGGTACCTGAGGAAGCAATCCAAGCATTCATAAGGCAACCTCCAAACATCCAACCCATCCAGTCAGGGACCTTGGAGCTGACACACAGTCTTGGTCATAAAGGACATTGCTTGAACTGCACAGACCTTGAATGGACATCTTAACATTATTTACATAGTCATTATTAGGCTCGCTATTGTTGGTTGTCTGAAGAGGTTGTTTCATTCTGGAAATAATTAATTTCTCACAGGTATTCCCCTTGTTGACACAACTGGCAGTTATTCCTACATTCTGGAAGAAACGCTCTGTCAATGATGGAATGAGCCTTCCTGCTCTCTTTAGAAAAAAACCCCACCACTCTTCAAACTACTGTAAGGCCAGTTTTCTTTCTAATTAGCATCTTGGCTCTAGGGAGGCATGTATTGGTAACACTTTCAGAAGTTAATGAAGCTGTTCTGGAAACAATTAAACCTTCCATGTATAAAACAGGTATTGCTAATGGAAAAAAAGGTCTTCTTGTGATGAGATAGAGTATCCTCTTTTTCACCAGATAATGAAAGGTGTCCTTAGATGAATTAAAATCTAAATGTGTAAGGCCAAGACTGGACGAATAATACATCCTGTGCTTTAATATTTCTAGAAAGGCTGGCAGATATTAATTATACAAGTCTACAATTCAGTTAAGGCTTTTAATAGCCTCAGCATTCACAGCACAGGGCAATAAATGGCCAAGTGTAACAAAGGAAACACAGTAATAAGAAAGAGACACTAGATCCACTGTTTGCTAGACAGTGAGGTGAAGCAGTCAAATGGAAACAATTATTAAAAAAGAACCTCATAAAAGTGTGCGTGTATATATGTTTTCCCAGAACACAGACTAGGACATCAAGAATAGTTGCTTGAATAGCACTGAAATCAATGCAGCTGCTCCACTGACTTTTGACATACCTTGATTTAGGCTTAAGAGTGCCTGGGCCAGTTTCCCCTTCCTAGCCAGTGAAATTCAAAATGATTATAAAGTTTGTCCAGCGCTACTTTTCTTTCCCAGAGGATTCTGTGAAGGCAATGATACATGTTAACACAGAGCAGTTATGATATTGTAAATTATCCAGAATTTTGTTGTAAATAGCATAGGGGTTAGGATTCCTTTGTGTAAAAAAAACCCAAAAAATTGTGAAAAAAACAAAAATTGTGTATGAAATTAAGTATTTTCTAAGTTATGTACATCATATCATCAAAATAGTAATCAATTATTTCTGTAAATAGAAACACAAGATTGTCTTGACCATGGTAGATCATGTGACATTTTGATCAACACATCAAAACTTAAAGAAGTACTATCAACCTGAAATCAGATTATCTTCAAGAAATTAAAGTCGCAACACATTTGTTCTGCATATCTTCACTAGTTTTTATTGATTTAAAAATCACTAATCCTTAAAAAAGACCAACCAAAAGAACAAAAACCCCCAGCTCTTCCCTAAATGACTGAATCACAAGAAATGGAATGCAGTAATGGCAACAATGAAAGAAAAGCATACAGAGAGTTCTGTCAGAAATATAAACAAATATATTTTCTTCACAATATTTTTCTTACAAGGCATAACATTATGTAAGCCTCTAGTTATGGGTGTTAACCTTTTTACAACTAGAAGTATAACTGAAATCTGGGAGAAAGCAACATGAAAATGGAATTAACACAGAACAATCTGTGTTAACTATTTCTAATCTAAATTATTGTCTGAACTCTATTTGGTATAAGAGAAGTAGTTTCTGAATTAATAACTAAATTTCCTTTGCATTCTTATAGTTTTAGGTTTCATGGTGTTTTCTTGTTATTTAAAGCCATTCAGTTTACCAGTCTCTATTTTTTTTCCAGTTCCTATAATCCCAGGCAATTTGAATCTTGCTCTGACTTGAGTTTTGTTGATTTTACTTTTTATTTTCTGCTGTAACATGCACAGGAAAATCTCCATTAAATTTTAATTTACTGCCCATTGTGGACAGCACATGCAACGGAGCTTCTACTTCATGCTCAATAACTGGGAATTAATTTTTCTGGAGTAGATTAGATTTCACTTATTTCTTGTATAAATGCCTTTTCCTAATACAAAACATGCCAGGCAGCCTGTTCTGCAGTGGTGCTATACTCATTGCAGTGGCAGATGGTAACAAGCATCTCAAGGGTTAGGACTCGCTTCAGGCTTTTGGTCTTGCTCTCCATGCTCTGATACTATCAACAAGTTGTGCAATTTAGCATTTAGAAGAGAAGCAATTCACAAACAAAGAGTCACAACCTTCTGTGGATCAGTTAGCACAATCCAGCTAGCCTGCTAAATCAGATTTGACTTTCTGTTTGCTGTGAGAACACCCTGAATGACTGATTTTATGAAAAGTAGCTATTTCATTACCTCCACATAAAAGAAGGCAATAGAGAACTTTCCTTTGTCTGTGTATATCCATATCTTGAGTGTGACACAGCAGCATCTACCTCACTAGCTATTCAAAATGCTGATTAGCCACAGGAGTGTGGGTGTAGGAATGGGGACAAAAAAACTTTCTGGCTTTCAGGAATATTTTAGAATATTTCAGGAATATTTAGAATGATTCTATTTCAAGTGGCACATAATGCACTATTTAAAGTAGTAATGCACTTTTCAGTCGCCTCCTGAACAAAGCACTGTCTTTATTTCTCAAAAGACCTCAGAGTGGTTGAATTCAGCTAGAACAATGAAGCAACTGTAAGAATATAAAAAGGACTTCATTGGTGTTAAATGGGAGATGAACTTCATGCACTTTTATAAGTTGGAATACTTGTGGGCTTTACATCTCTTTTTCACACAAAATGGTAAAATTGAAAGTAACTTTACTCTTTTAATCAAAATACAGATAATCTGTAAGCGTGTAGGGTCTTATGAACAAACTTATTACAATTTTATTTACTGATGTTCTGGTGTACTGAAAACATCATAATCTGTTTGAAGTTCTGAACTATTATGCCTTTACCTCTTGCTGCAGTTAGGAAAAAATGAGACCAAATACCACATTATAATTTTATATCATGATAAATCAATCCTTTAACACCATCTCAAAATTGACATGCTTCTATTAAAAAATTAAACATCTGGTTAACAAAAATTTTAAATAATAGAACTGGTAAAGCTTTGAGGTTTTTTTACCTATCGAAAAAAAATCCCTATATGCTTGATGTTACTAAAGGTTTTGCTTTTCTTGTTTGTTTGTTTTCTTTAAAATGTCATCTCACTCCAGAACCTGTGCAGTTTCTAGAGAAACCTTCCTTTTGGCTGAATGAATCTGAAGTGCAAATATTTGCATCTAGAATCTTCCACCTGTCCTTGGCATAAGCATCCTTCTGCACTGCTTGTTTATTCTATGTCCAAAGCAATTGCCACTTCAGGATTTTCAAGGACAAAGACTGATAGAACAGATTTATTGTGACTATGAAAAAGATTACTTGCTTACAAACACAATTTCTGAAAAACTCTATCTTCATAGGTAGTCACTCCTCCTGTCCCTGTTAGGTTTTGTAACCTCGTGGTAAGCATTCTCAGCTACAGCCTCTGACAAACTTTGCTCTGGGTTTGGACAACTGTTGTCCTTCTGTGAGTAGGTCACCAACCTGACAGATGCAGAGCAATTTAAAGTAAGACATTTTGTCCCAGTATGAAGTTCCATCATTTGTCATGTATGATGGCATACTAGATAATCCTAATAATCCATACTGCTCTTAAACCCCAAGAATTTTTGTGTGCTGCTGAGAGTTCCCTACTCTAAACAGAAGATAAGAACATTAAGAACCTCCAGAAAGTCTTCAATATTTTGTAGGATCAGACTCTGGCAAGTTAGCAGCTTTGAAGACATAGCTGGAAACTAGGGAACTGCTGAAAATTCTAGTAACAGAGAGTGGACAACCTGGTTTTCTTAATAATTAAAAATAATAAGTACACACAGTCCTGCTTCATCCTCCCTACATCCCCAGAAATTTATTCATTGTGACTGTCATCAAAGCAGTTACAATCCTTCCACAGTGCAAGAGAACATTACTACTTGAAGGCTGATCCTTTAAATTCACATAGGAGAAAGGAGAGAATCAGTCAGTTCAGTATAGCTCATTCTGGCTTTGATTTGCTCATGAAAATAGGCACATAGACACCAACCTGTATGTTACCCCAGCTATTCCAAAAAATCCTTCCTACCAGAACTAAATTATTTTTACAGATAAGCAGTGTTGGGTTTTTTTTCCTGCAAAATGCTCTCCTAGTTATCACATTATGTCAAAATTTTCAGTTAGTAACACTTATGTGATATCAAGTGGTATGTCCAACATCATGATTTACTTCAGCTCATCTGATACCACTCTTGACTAAAGCATCAGGAAAAAGATGCTGCTGGTGGTAGAATATTAAGCTTGATGAACCAATACCTTAATCAAGTCTGCCAAAATTCATAGCAAATTCAGTCTTGCTATGAATAACCTGTTCCAGAGTTCACAATACTTTGGTACAGCATACTGCAAAACATAATTTCTGCCCAATAAAGAAACTTCTGCATGAGTTACAGCATTCAAGAAGCTGCTGTAATGAGAGAAAATAGCATTCATGATATCTTTTAGAGAACAACAATTCTCTTTTAAACTATTGCCTCATCCTTCTAGAAGAAGAAAGCAGTTAAGTCCTGATTACTAACCCAATTACCCATACTTTTGATTATTTACATTGTTCCTCAAAGTACATGTATACTTTGCTTCATCTTCCATTCTAATAATGGATCAATGCCTTTCTAAAATCGGATTGTACACACATTTGTTCATTTCTGTTCTCCTTGCACATTCCTCTTGGAATTTCAGGCACCCTCTACAGCCATACACACAGGTTATCATACAGTCCTCTCAGAATACTGATGTATTGCAACCATCCATTTTACAGTGCTAATGAAGAAAAATTATGAATTAAAAAAAAAAAGGGT
>VXBQ01008484.1:303958-378064 GCA_013400175.1 Phainopepla nitens | reverse complement strand
GGTCGGAGCGCGGCACCCAGCGGTCACTGACGCCGGGCCGGCAGCAATAGCAGCTAACGCGGCGGTGCCGGAGGGAGCTTCTCCGTGCTCGGCTCCGCGGTGCCGGTGACCTTCCCGGAGCTGATCGCCAGGCCGGGGCAGGGCCTCCTCTCCCCGCTGAGAGTGTGCACCAGGCTCCGGGGAGAGGACAAGAGGCTGGGCCGGAATCCCCTGTCGCCCCCGGGTCCTCCTGGCCGCCAGCGGGGCCTGTGCGCCGCGCGGTTCGCAGCCGGGGAGAGGGGCGGGGGAAGGCGAGCGGGACGGACGGACGCGGCCGGGCTGCACCTCGGGACAGCGCGGGGCGGGCAGGCCCCGGAGAGAGCTGAGCTGGGCGGCGGAGGAGGCGGCCACCTCGGCGGCGCATCCCGGGAAGAGTCGGGACCTCCCCACCGCCCTCCTCCTCCTCCCACCGTTAGCGGCTTCTCGCCCCGCGGAGAGTGGACCTGCCGCCGCCGCCCCAGCTGGGACCCGCCGGCTGACACCTCCGGAACGCCGGGCTGCGGGGACGGAGCTGGAGCTGCCCGCCTGGAGCGGAGGAGGAGGAAGGACCGTTTGCCTGCGCGGAGCGGCGGGCGCTGAGCGCCTGTCCCGGCGGCCCAGGAGCCACCCGGGGAAGGTAAGTGCCTTCTCGTCGAGTCTCTGCCGCTTTTGGAGGCGAGGGGCGGGGGAGGGCAAGAAACAATCCGTCAGTGTCTCCCTTCCAGCAGCCCGGGGAGGGGAGGGGGCACCCGAGTACAGAGGGCCGGGCTGGCAGCTTTATCTGCTGGATTTTAATCCCCGTCAGATCCGGCACTGAAGAGATGCTGAGGCGGAGGCGCGCGTGTCGCTTCCCGGCACAAAGGGGCACGTTCTCCCGGCCGAGGGAGGTTCCGCCGCTCCGCTCGCTGGCTCGGCGCCCTACGCCTTCTGCTCCGGCCCGGCTGTGCTCCCGCTGCGCGCCGGCTCCAGCCCCGCTTCGGCGGGGTCCCGCCGAGTGCCGGCGGCCGCGGGTGGGACGGAGGGAGCCGAGCCGCGGGGCGTGAGCGCTCTGCCCGCCGGAACGGGACCCGGCGGCAGAGCCGGAGTTTGGCTGGGACGCTGAGACGAGCAGGGGGGCTTCCCCATCACCTGCCAACCTCCTCTGCAAGCCTCCAGCCCGGGAAGCGTTCCATTGGGAAGGCTTCTGCTATTACCTCGTATCCGAGAAGTATGTCGTTTAGATCATTAATCCCTGCACACCGGGGGATGGGGGGAAAATACCCTGTGGAGGTGACGTGAAGTTTGACAGTGCCTTATGTAACACTTTTTGGAGAGATTCCTAGTTTTTCTGCTGTGCCCAGTTTTAGTAAGCAAGTGGTTTTTCCTCTTTGTAGAGCATCAGACAAGCAATTTTTGGGTTTTCAGCTGAGTACAGTGTCTTCTGCTTTGTTCAATTTAGAGCAGAGGTACTGGTACACAGCATATAAAGCCTACTTTTTCCATACATGCATTTTCTAATGAAAATTAGCCAGCAGAGGCATTTGAACAGTTGTTAGAAGATGTTACCTCTTTCAGTATGTATTTCACATAGCACTCTTAAAATCACTACAGGAAATATTTTCACTGATTGTCACGCCTGCATTCTGGAAGATATGGATGCCAGGTTGGAAATGGCAATAAATCAAATGTCTTTTAAACATTATTAGCTTCTTTTTAGACAGTATCAATGCTGGAAATGCTGGAAAGAGCTGAAAGCACTAGGCTAAACAAAGTGCTGTGTTAAAATCAGATCTGGCAATTGCCAGCAGGTCAGCATATTTTATTTAATGCTATCTGCTGGATACAGATTTAATTTTCTGTGTACAAAATATTTTTTAAACTTGTTCAGAAATGGGAAACTTGTTAAATGGGTTGAAATGGGTTGTTGCCTAGTTTCCATAAGGGACTATGCCTTCTACTGGGGGAAAAAAAAACCAAAACAAGAATAAAAAGCTGGTCTCACACACAAAAAGATAGAGTAGTGATTTGCCACATCTCTTCAGACTCCCACTGCATAGAGGCACTAGGAGGGCTTATTTGGGTGGGCTTCTTCCCCTCATTCAGTGGTGAAAATGCACCTATTGTGATAGTACCTATGAAATGTTCTTTTTTCTGGCCTTTTGGAGCTCCATCATTATACTGTAAGCTTAGAGGAGAAATCACATGTAGAAACTTGGGTGATGAGTTAAGGGCAGGGGGTCTTCTAAGAAAGTCATTGTACTCCCTGCTGCAAAGGAGTTAGATCAGAGGTTACTCCTTCACTTATAGGACAAGCTTACAAAAATAACCTCGAATGTCTTCACTGTGTTTGGTTTTTAAAATGAAGAAATGTGAAACAGGTATCTCTGTACTTCTTGAAAACTGACAATTGCTGGTAGGTATTCCAAGTTTGAAATGTGAAATTCTTACCGCTTAGGTATCCCGTGGTGGCCCTTGATCAGAAAGGCTGCAAGTCATGTTAGAGCCGCAGTAACTGCAGAGTCTCTGATGGATAATTGGATTGGTAGGTTGTTTTGTTTTTTTTTTTCCATCTTTTAATTGTCTGCAGTAGTAGCTGGTGCCTTTTCTCCATCCTGTTGATGTTTAATTCTCATGATTTTTGGGTTACGTTGTGTGTGACATCTTCTGTGTTCGAAATATATACCCTCTTCTCAGCTGCTGGTAAGGAAAGCATAGCTTGGAGGTGTTTGAATGGCAGTATGGAGCAAGATACTTTTTGTTTTAAATGTCTGAAATGTACATGACAACTTTTCTTCGTCTGAAATATACACGACAGCTTCTTTTCTTTGTTGTTTAGATGACATGAGAAGATTGTGAGTTTTCTCAGGTCTGGAGAAATATGCACTGGTTTTCTTTAAAGGAGCACTGAAAATAGTATTACTTGAATTCTCTGTACCAGCTGTTCAATCTGCAGAAATTCCAGAGTACAGTCCTCAGAAAGCCAAAGTGTGGAGCAGTGATGAATGACTGCATGCCTGTTAAAAACATTAAGATCTGTCAGAGGCTTGATCTGAAATTTCAGTGTGTAGGACTTCAATATTAGTAAAAGTAGTATTCCTTCTGAATTAATTATTTCAGAAAACTGTAAAATTAGGCATCTCCCAAATGCACTTAACTCACTGAACTGAAGTGTTCTTAAAAACAATGATTTTGAACTCATGAGACTACTTTCTGCGCAAATATGTGGCTTTTGTTTTTACCTGGGATAAACAGTCAGTTGCTAATAGGCCCTTACTGGAATACTCTCCTCTTTTATCCTTTGTCTGATTATTTTTATTTATTTTGTGTGGCCTTATAGGAGCAATCTTAAAAAACAAACACAGACACAAAACCAACAAAAACCAAGCTTTTTTTTTTTCCTGATGTTTATAAAGGCTAATAATTGGTAGAATTTATAATCTGACTACAAAGTCTTTGCACTGTATGCTAAACTCTCTCTACATGCAAACTCTCGTTGGTGTTGATGGGAGTGTTTGTCTAGATCCAGAACAGCAATTAATTTTTTTTTTAAATGTGTGTTTGTCCTTAAATCCTGTCTTGTACGTTAATGAGCTCTTGTCAGCTTTGAAGACTTTTCATCATCTGTATTAGAATAAATTAACAAAATGTCTGTTTTAAGAATATGAGATTTCTGGTGTATCTTCCTGGAATGTGTCTGTGCTGATAACATTAAGATTTGTGTGAGAAGAGAACATCATGGCCAGTGCAAATTTGCAGTTGGTTATTCTTCATGAGTTTGTCTCCATTCCCTTCAGAGTTGGCTCTGTTGGTTGTTTGCCTAATGCTGTGGCTAAAGAACTTTCTCAAAAGTGGTTTTGTGTAAGGAAATGTACACACATGTCCATTGCGAGGGAACATGCACATGTGTCCATTGCACTGTTTTTGCTCTGTTGTCTGGGTTTGGCTCATCTTCTTTTTGGTAGTGAACGCTAACTTTAAAAAACAACCATTGTTCATTAATGCTGGCCTTAAAAACAGTCATTGTTCATTATTCCACACTTGGCATAATTTAAGAGCTGGAGCGTCAGAACTACCTCAAGGAAGATATTTTTACTGTTCCTTTTTCTTATTTCCTTTTCATTGGATCACTAATTTTTCTCTTCCTTGTGATACACTCACCTGAAGATAAAGGTTAAGAAATGAACGTTGTACCTTGTAGGGATTCATGATTCTTTTGGTATCACTTGGTTTAGTATTTGAAGGTCTGTCTTGTCTTGTCAGAGTTTGTTCAATGCATGGCTGTAAAAATGGAGCAGCAGATAAGAAATTCTATTTTATTTGGAAGTTGGTGGCTCAAAAATCAAGGAGAAAATTGCTAGAAAGGATTATCCTGGCCTTGGCACTGACTTTGAAGAAATCTGCCAAGGCTGGAATCCTTGTTTAAGTGCCATCTGTGTCAGAATTAGAAGCGAACTGTGTAAAATAGTTCCATTACTCAATCTAATTTGCAGATCCAACCAAGTCTGATAATGTTTACAGTAGTATCCACATTACCTTCTTTCTCGGCTATAGCTACTATTTCCACAACAGCGGAGCTAACTGGGTAGAAGCTACACTTAAAATTATCAAAAAGACCCCCAGCAGTGTCCAGCCAATACTATAGCAAACAGTCAGACCTGATCATATAACACTGGTGGTGGAAGAAGCTGGAAATCTCAGCTGATGCAGGCAGAATGCAGTTTTTGTCTGTAGCCCCCACGTAAGATAGGTATGCCTGAAAATAATAAAAAAGAAATAGATTGGTTTTTAAGGCTGGAGTTCCCTGTCCTCATGCCTTTGGTTGCTTGACTAATAAGTGCTAGAAGATGGATGCTGTTGCCACTCTACTCTTCTCCCATGCATTTTTGTGTATTGATGAGTCATTTCTGTCCTCCACATCTATACCAATTTTTTATTCTCAGGGAATAGTTGCACATGATGACCAAGACTAGGCATGCTGGCTGAGATGCAGCTTGCCTGCCAAGGGTCACATCAAAGAAGAGTGGCTTGCTTTACTGTTTTCCCAGGAATCTATGCAAATTAGAGAAATCCTAACAATTTCTGATCTGCTATTGTTGGGCCAAACTGCAAGTAGCAGTGGTAACACCAGAACCAGAGCTTTCTTAAATAAGGGCAATACCCATATCAGTGTAAACCTGCTTTCAGTCACCTGCACTGAGAGTTACAAGAAAACATGTTCAGAAAAATAAAGAAATTAAGCAACCCTCTGCTTAGTTCTCAAGAAATTTTCTGCTGCTTAAAACTTCCAGAGAAGTTGTTGCATTGAGAGTTGCCTCTCTCAATAGTTCTTCTACAGTTTATCCCAGAATGAAATATTAACATGCAGAGTATCAACATTTCACTTCTACCATTAGCTTTTAGATTTTATCTGCTGAGAGGCATTTGGTAGCTAAGACTTAGGATTAGGAGAAAACTAGAAATTGTTACAGAGGAATCTTCTTTAAATTCAAAGAAAAATGAAGGATTTTGTTTTAGCAGGACACAAGAGGAAAGAAAGGGCAGAAAAATGAAGGGAAGGAGTTGTAGGCTTTTATTTATATGTTAAAATATGAAACTGCTTTCAATTTCTAGATGGACTTGGGAATGAATTTGAGTTGTCTGTTTGGAGAAATGAGTGTTTCTCATCGTGGAATATAAAGGGAATATAAAGTGTCACTGAATGGTGGAATGGGGTGAGTAAGAAGAATTGAGAACTACTGAAATGAGGTGATGTTTTCAGTTGATATTTAGGCTTCTCAATCCAGCCTCTTCTGGTGAGGTTTCATTGTCTTCTTTCTGACTCCTCTGCCGTGTGCCTGAACCTTAGCACTAAACTCTCTTGGTGATTGTTTTCCCTTCTGTCTTCAGTAAATGCTGCTTCTAATTAGTACTGCAAAAGGGATTTTATGTTTAAAAATTACTGGACTTCAGTTTATCTGAGCAATACTAAGCAGTGAATCTGCTTAATTCAATATTTTTCATGCCAAAGGTGTTAGAAAGGTGTATGCCACTAGATAGAAATAAGAAATGAAAACACATCATTTTAGCATTATTGAATACCCAAATCTGTGTTCTTCAGACCATGTTGTTCTTAAGAATATTTGCTTTCATTGTTTTGTTAACAGAAGGGATGTATGAGGCTTCCTGGTATTTCTCTATAAAATGAACCGACATTCACCTTGAGGCAGTTCAAGCAGCAGTTAAATTTCTGTAGTCTCATCTTTTTTCAATCCTAAGACTGGTTCTAGAGTGTGACTCAGATTTAAACCTGTAGGTTGTCATTCATGTAAGAAAAATTTTCTAAGATAAAATACTGGCTGGCATGCTTAGGAATTCTTAAATGAGATAAAGATGGTTCCTACTGCTTAAAAAGGATGCAATTGTCTGTATTTTTGGATTCTTCCATATTGAACATGCTGTATAATTAGATGCTGTTTTATCAAAGACAATTGGAGCATTGAAGAATGAGGTCCCTGTAAAGGTGGACATTTTTTTGTTGCTATTATTGGAATATGTTATCACTTATGTCCTTGATCTTGATCTTCCAGAACTCTTTAATATCAACTGCATTTGTGAGAAATCTGTTCCTCTTCAGTGACTATTTCAAGTAGTATAAATCAGTGGGTGATGATGTCGTGAACAGTTTTTGGTACTAGGAGAGCTGCATGTTGACATTAACTACCACAAAGCAAAAATGATCAGTTTAAGAAATGGTAGAAGCTTTTAGTTTGCGATGTCTTCCTCATTAAAATTTGTGTCGTCAAAATGGGGGTGCTACAAATGAAGAAAGAAGGGAAAAAAATCAGTATTGATACTGAGTGTATTGGAATATAGGGCATGCTAGTGGCTAAACCAAACCATTTGGTGATGAGCAGGTACTTCGAGAAAGAAGCAATGTGTATGGGAATCAATTCACATCCTTCCATAGTTGCTCTCAGACCTCAGGTGTGGAGAAGGGAGTATAGCCACAGTGGCTTAAATCCTACCTTTCCTTCCAAACATTATAGTCTGCCTGCCTTTTCCCTTGTTCCCACTATTATGCTACTGTAGCTTAAAGGCTGTTAGATTAAAATAGTGGCTTCTGTAGCAGACTTCTGGGGTCATTCAGACTTACACTGTTTAGGTCAGCCGTGTAGATCCTTCATTGTTGGAACACCTCTGTTCTGCATGAAGGCATTGCTTTGGGAGTGATTCCTGAGTGGCCAAAATCCGGATGCTTTCCAGCTGCTTTGGAGAGTTGAGAACCATGCACAGTAATGCCTTGCAATATGGTAATCGGTTTTGGACTTTACATCTCTACTGTTGCTATCCAGAGTCTTGCCCCTTGCTTTTGTGTGCTGTGCTGGGAAAGTTGGACTTAAAATCTCAACTTGTTCATACTGCTAGTTGCCACTACTCTCACACCACTACTCTCAGCCTGGCACCTGAGGTATGTCTAACTGCATCTTACACTAAAAACATCTGAGGTGCTGTTTAATAAGCTTAGATCTTGATTTATATTACTGTTGTAATGTGAATTAACTGTGCACAGTTGGTGAATGGGTTGAGAATAAATATGTTCCTAACGTTTTTTCTTTCTTAAGATGAGCAAAAATAGTAGTATTGTGCCACTAGTATGTAAGGAACAGAAACTGATGACAGTATTTTTCATATGCAAAATAACGTTGCTGATTTCCTAGTCTTAGATGTGTTGTGGAAATAAATCAGTAGGTTCCTGAATGCTTTACAGAGCTGCTTAGAGTGAGGAAAATGACAATGTAGAAAGATAAACCCATTCTGTGACAACAAACTGATGCACTGCAGGTGAAGTGATTTGAGCAAAGTTGCCCAAGTGGTTAATCAAAAAAGCAAAGAGCAGAACTCTGATTTCCTGAAAGAGTCACTGTCCTGTGCCTTACACGTGTGAAAATGCCGATGTCTTTGGCAAGAACTTTTGCTTAATATAGTTATGCCTTAGATGATAAAACCAAGTCCCTAATGATACTCAGCATATAATAATTATATTGTGTAAATATTCAGAATTTATGTGCATCTTAAAACAAACAAGCAAAAGTTAATTGACAGATGGAAAACAAACAAAATAAATGGATCAAAGTGAAGTTTACAAATACTCTGTTGATTTAGAGGCAGTGCTGTGACCAGGAGAAGAAAGGAGTGTGCTTTACTTCTCGAAAATGGAAAATAATACAACACTTAAAGAAGGAAGTACGAAAATTCTTGAAGGTGTAAATTAATATATATCTTGGTATTTAAAATTTCTAAGTTATTGTTCTTTAAATATATGGGGTTTGTCTATGGTCAATTGTGCTAACAACCTAGAGAGTGTAACTGGAAAAGACCACTGCCATTTAGAAGAAAAGTCACCATAAATGAACAGTAAGGAAGCCAGTTTCCACTGAATTATTGACACATGTTAACTGGATTAAAAATATGGCAGGTTTATTGATTGCATCAATTTATATCTGCTTTCACCCATGATGAGCAGGGGCAGACACAGCATTTGTCTGAACAGAAAGCTAGTGCCATGTTGCTGGGCAGATTTGTTAAGGGTGCAGGGGTGGAGAGAATGAGAGCAACAGCACTGAGGTAAATCCTTGTTTGCCAGGTGTCTGAAGGTGATGTAGTTTAATAGAGCACAATTTCTTCATACGTTCCAAAGCTCTTCAAATTTTTCATAGTGGATTTCTTCCCTTTCTGTGCTCAGTTTAAAAAATGCTGCATTACACATCAGCAGTAAAGATTTCTGGATCTGAGGTTAGTATCAAGAACTCTCTGAAATAATTAATTTGTAGGTTGTTTTGATTTCATGTGAGATGAAATCTCATTTTGAGATTTGTTCCTCAGTTTCATCTGTCCTGCTGTTGGACACTGATATGTTAAGAAAGGCCCAAGTTTTGTTTCTGTTAAGATTTTTTCTTTTCGTTTTGTCCTTAACTTCATACTTTAAGTTGCTGCATATGAAAGTGATATGATCTGAGAAAAGATCTTGGCATTCTGGTTGAAATAGTGGAATTGTGAATGTAATACAGAAAGCAGTTGTTCATTCATTTTTTTAAAATGCCTAGAGGCTCTGTTTGAGAGAGGGCTCACTGCATGCTGGGTGAAGCAGAAGTACACTGAGTGTACCTGAAGGATACTTCATAATCAGGAAGGCTGGTCTAAACCAGCAACCAAACTCTGGTTTGTGGCTGGAAGTTTTCTGGAACAGCAGTGCTTTGAAAGAGTTAAGTAATGCTTGAGGTTGGAAGGGACTGCTGGAGGCCATCTGGTCCATCACCCTTGCTCAAGCAGGGCCACCTAGACCCAATTGCCTAGGACAAAATCCAGATGGCTTTTGAGTATCTTCAAGGATCAAGGCTCCACAGTCTCTCTGGGCAACCTGTGTCAGTGCTCAGTCACTCTCACAGTAAAAAAGTGTTTCCTGATGTTCAGAGGGACTCCTGTGTTTCACTGTGTGCATGTTGCTTCTTTTCCTGTTGCTGAACAGGATCACTGAGAAGGATCTGGCTCTACCATCTTTATACCCTCCCTTCAGATACTTATTCTTGACATTCCTCGCTAGTTTTAGTTCCAGGTGGGCACTGACTTTCCTGACTTATTTCTGCATGCTCAGGCAGTGTCTCTGTACTCCTTCTAGTCTGCCTGTTCCTGCTTCCTCATTTTATATGCTTTCTTTTTGTGTTTGAGTTTTGCCAGGATCTCCTTTTTCATCTATATAGGCCTCCTGGCATTTTTGAGCAGCTCCTTGTTCTTTGGAATGAATGTTTCTTGAGTTTAGAGGAAGTGATCCTTGAGTATCAAGCAGCTTTCTCTGACCCCTCTTTCCCTCCAGGGCCCTATCCCATGGGGTTGTTTTCAAGCAGGTCCTCAGAGAGACCAAAGTCTGCTGTCCTGAATGCCAGGACTGTAATCTTGGTTTTTTGCCTTTCTCCCTCCTGTTGGTGTTGTGAATGCCGCAAGGGTCACTGCAACTTAAGACTCCCTGTGACCTTCATGTCCCTGAAGAGCCCTTCCTGTTTTAGTAAGTATGAGGTCCAGCACGGAATATCTCACTGTTGGCTCCTCTATCACTTGGGTCAGGAATCTATCAGTGCTCTCCAGGTGTGTTGTCCTTCCTGCAGATACTAGAGTGGCTTAAATCCTCCCCCTTGAGGACCAGGGCCTGTGATTGTGAAATTGCTGTTCCCTGTCTGTAGAGGGCCTTATCCACTTGATTTCCTGGCCAGGTGTCCTTTAGCAGATGCTCACTCACTACAGTGTACCCATACTGGTCTGCTCTCTAATCCATGCCTGTAAACCCTCACTCAGCTGATTATCTGGGCTCAGACAAAGCTCTGTGATTCTGATGCCTCTCCCATGAAAGGTGTCTCCACCTCCAGTGCCCTTCCCAAAGCGTTTGTATCCCTCCTTTGCAGCACTCTACTCACGCAAGCCATTGCTATGTGTCTCCATTCATCCTAGCAAGATTATAACCATGAAACTGCACATAAATCTTGAATTCCTTGTGTTTACAATATTGATGTTTATTCATGCAAAAAAAACCCCAAAATCCACAATGGAGGGAAGCAATTCAGATGAAAGCACTGTTTTTGCCAGTATAACTGTGACTGGTGTGGCAGCTTCTGCTAGCTAAGTGATTTCAATCAGCAATCACTCTTCACGCCATCAACCAGCATAGCTGGGGTGTCAGAAATTCCCAGCTCATGAAAGCACCCCTGCCCAAAAGTGCTTAAAAAATACAGAAGAGTGTGCCACAGTGTTTGAAAACTAGTAGTTTGTACTTTCCCCTTTTAAAAAAATTTTAGACTGTCCTTTCAATCTCAGTTATTCTTGTTTGAGTAATGCATGCTTATTTGTTGGTGGCTTTGTTTGTTAAAGTGCCTTTGGAAAAAATACAATCTTTATGTATTCTGTATTCCTGTGTTGACATCTACTGCAAGCAGCAGCATGGGATAAAGCTGAAAAAAAAAATTACTGTAGTTCTGGGACACAACTGATTTTCTCTGTTAGATTGGATTTTTTTTTTTTTAAATTGATGTGGTATTTTAAGTATGTTTTTATATTTGATTTGGAAGTGCTTAAATAAAATATTACAGTAGCATTTAATACCATTTTTGTACTAGCTAAACAAAAACCTTTAGCAGGATTGAGACAGATCCCACTGCACCTGCCATGTGATGGTAATTTATGAAGATGAAATTCATCTAACATGGCAGGAACTGAGTCATTCATCACAGATAGCAAGTAATGTAAGTCTCCTTGTATTTTTTGTGTCTTTGCCTATATTCACCATGCATCTCTTGAGTTTGTGATACAACTATATTGGTCACCATGAACTTGTTCCATTTGGTCTATTTTGAATCAGGTGCTGAGATAATTTTTAGGACTCGGTGTCTTTGATTAATCAGAACAAAGTGGAATTTCTGGTGGAGTTTTAGTGGATTGAGTACTGCTTTTGCAGCAGGTAAGAGATAACACTATTAAGACAGAAGCATTTTCAGGATCTGTTTGTAATGTTGATTTCCATCTTTCTAGTTAGAAATAGCTCTAATTTTCTGGTTTTCTCAGATTCACTTTCAAATCCTCATTACTGCTACATGATACCCTAGGATGTTTTCAGTTAGATAGTCCTGTCAAATGTTAACTGGGAGCCACCTTCCATGCTTTTTCTTGTGAGTTTTCTTTCATTCTGAATTGACTGAGGCAACCCAGTGCAAATTCCCATTCGTAATCAAGCCTGCTGAACTAGGCTGAACAATGGGAGGATGTGAAACCTGTGCCTCTTGCTCTTAGCTAGCTTCTATTCCTTCCTCAATATCAAGTTCAAGCTCCTAATTTTTCAAAGCCCCCCTCAAAACCCAAGTGGAAATGTTTCTGCCAGGTTCACAGGGCTTCAAGCTGGACCCTTAATGAGCTGGACATTAAATACTGAAGCGAAAAACTTGGCTATTCTTGCTTTGCTTTTTCTATGATCTGTCTCTCTCAAATCAGTGCTGCTAATAGTGGAGTGAGTGAGGTACTGACCAATACAGATGAGGACCTGTCAGGATCCTGGTGTTTGGGATTAACTTACTGTCCATCAGCTACCAGTGTTTTCTGTGGGGGAATACTGGCATGCATACAGTGATAGTTTGTGGCATGGAATTCTCCAAGGAGATCCCAACATTGATCTGCATTAGTGGTATTTGACACCCCAAATGAATATGAATGTAGCAGATAATGCTTTGTGATGAATCTTTTTCCATAAGTCTTTCCTGTTAGAGGTGGCTAAAGAGCCACACAGCACCCTAGAAAAAGATAATAGAATTCAGCAGAGCATGCAATGAGCAAACTTTAACAAATTATATCTTTGTGTCTAGTATCTTGACTCTGTTGGGCATGTGTGCCTTTGGAAAGGCAGTAATGGGAACTGCAAAGGAAGAACACTGTTCTTAATAAGAATATTAAAGCTTTTTTATGGTGGTATAGAATAAAAAAAAAAGGTGTTGCAGGTTTAATTTGAGAAAAGCAACAAGAATTTCAGTGGAAGAAGTATTAGAATTGAAATTAAACCAGGTCTGCCAGAATCTTTCAGTACTTAGTAAGATAGTACATCTTTATTGTTCTAGTACTGCAGAACTTGTTTTGATGCATCAGTGTGATCAAAATAAAACCACAGTTCACAAAACTAAAATAGCAGTCATCCATGCATTTTGCTACCAATTTCTGCATCCTCCCTTCTTGCTGCCTTTGACCTAAACAATGGTGCTTTTGTATCTTGGCATGTTAATATTTGCAAAGTGTTTTTGAAAGCTGAAATGCACAAGAAAGGTGCTAAGTATTCTTGCTTTCATCTAGAACTAATTTTCATTTGAGATGTTCTTGTCATGGCTTATACTTTGTGTGAAAACCGGAGGGGATGCAGTGATTTTGAGAATTTTGGGCTTAGGGATAGGAGAGCTTTTGCTCTAATAATATGGCTCAGGAGTATCTTTTTGATGCAGGCAAAGATCTGTATTGTAGAAACTGCTTTGCTAAGGGCTGGCATAGGAATGTATCTGAGATTGTTATATCAGAATGCAGAATGAGCTGTGCTTGATGCATTAAATTAATCTCTGAGCATCACTGGATGTCCAAGGTGCTGTTGTATTTGGTAAGGTTTTTCTTTTCTCTCTCTGCACGTCTGTAGCTAACAGGTAGACTGAAGTTTTGGATTCACTGGTACTTACTTCTTTTAAAAATGGATGTTCAAGTAAAGTAGAGATTCTCTAACCAGATTTGGCACAGTTACTGTAAAATTTGTTGCCATTGTGAAACTACATATGGGAGGAAGAAATTCTACATAAATCAAGTTAGAATGCTGATATAACTAACTGTCTGTCCTATGTCTATATTTATATTTTAAACTGAAAATTAGTGAATGCTCTGGATTTATTAGGAATATCTTCCTATGAGGTGAAGATAAGTATGGAATATTATATAGTCAAAATTCTCATCTGTAAGGTCATTAACTCCTATGAAATTATTTAGAATAAATGGTGATCTGTAGGCAATTTTCAAGTTTTTCTTAATTGGCTAGGAAATGCACACTTATCTGTGTTATTTATCTGCATATGCATCTAAAACATTCAGGAGTTGACAAACTGAAATGACTGATTTTAAACAAAGTATAAATTGATACAGGTCAAATTTCTGTAAATGCAACTTAGGAAATTGTATTAGGCATGTTGCAAAGCCGTTGAAGCATGCTCCAACTATGTAGGAATGTGACAGCATGATGTCTGTCAACTTAAATTTTGTAACAGGACTTGAATACATAGTCCTAAAAAGTTGCAAGAACTGCTTTCTTTGGCTCTGAGTGGTTTTCATTACCTCTTAACTTTTGCCTTCAGTAGTTGTCTTTATTCAAGTGTGTCTTGGTTTAGAAATGGTATTCCCCAGTTTGCAGTGAAACACTCCAAACCACGTGCTGCTTGCTCACTTTTCCTTTTTCTTTCCCCATCTGTTGGGCTGGGGAGGAGAACTGGAGGCACAAAAGATAAAAGTCACAGGTTGAGATATGAATGATTTATTGGAAATAGCAATGAACTAAGAAAATGAACAGTAACAGTAACAACCCTAAAGATAGAGTGTCCAAGGAAGAGGTGAATGTACCCCGCTGTTCCCTCTGCCACGCTGTGGTGCCCTGGGAAGGACCCTTTCTTCCATCCCCAGAAAATGACCTGAGGTGGTACAGAGTTGCCTCCAGGTCCCAGCCATGCCCCTTGTGGCTCTTGCAAAAATTAACCCTGTCCTGGCTGAAACCAGGGCAGAGTGCATATTTATTTACCAAAGGAGGTGATGGATTATTTCCTAGGACAAATATAAGGCTTAGATGATGTTATATCTCCATGTGTTTTATGGGAACTTTCATGTCGTAAGAAGCATATTTCCTCCTGTACGAATGTGAAATTGTGTTGTAATGAAATCTTTTAATTACTGCTCAGCTTTGCTAAGCTTTTTACTTTAGTCAGCAACTGCCTTGCTGAAAAGTACCATAATTTTGAAGCAGAAATTTAGGACTGAAGATTTCCAACCAATTTCTTACTTCTTCATCATTATGAGAATACTGGCTTAGAAGTCAGGTAGAAGGGCATTCTGGTTTTGTAAATAGTATTCAGGTTTTTCTCATATTAGTAGATTAGAACAGCAAGCTTGTATTTCTTTTTTACCTCCTCACTGACACTCTTACTTCTGATTTTGCTTCTAGTTTTTGGACCTCATCTTTCACTATACTGCTTCATGTTTTTACTGATCAAGTTTTGATCCACATTTTGGATCACGTGTGTGTATACGTGTCTCTAGGAAAGAGGGCTTGCCTTGAGACCAAAAGTTTGCCCTTTCTTACTGGGGAAAAAAAAGATAGATGGTAACTTAGGTGTTTGGGATCTTCTTATTTATGTATTCTGAAAAGTATTCTTAAAAATTGAGAAGTGTATGTATCTGTAGTGATGTCTGTAATTTTAATAGGATGAGGTGGCATGATGACCTATATAAGGTTTGTGGGATACTTGGTGAAATCTTTTAATTGTCTGCTTAGGGTTGCATGGAGCATTGATTTCTCATTGTATCTGGAGTCCAGGTTAAAATCTGAATTTGTATGCTGTATAATTCAAGCATGTTTTCTTAAGTCTTCATTTTGACTTGGACTGTGAGAAGTTTACACACTGCAGTCTGTAATGATTATTCTAAATAATGTCAATGACAGTGGTGGTCTTATTTGAGAGTTGATTACTCACTTGTGGCATCCCCAAATGTGATAGCTGCTGGTTGTTGTACTTGCCTGTTTGGTCTACAGATGAATATTTCCCTGGTTTAGCCACTTGTTCTCCTTATCTTTGGATTTTGTGAGCACCTTTTGAACAAGCATAGTTTCTTCATTACATGTTTGCACCATGGTGAGCATAACAAGAACCGTGGGTCTTCAGAGGTGCCTGGCAACCACAGTCCGTGGTGCTGAGCGTAGTACTCTAATTAAAGCTTACCCAGTTGGACAAGGCTGGCAGAGCTCATTAAAAACATGCTACTAAATTAAGTTTACTCAGCGTACCTTTAAATCTTGCACTAGACTCTGTCTTAATCCTTGAGAGAGTTCTTCTGTTTACCATTCATAACTATAGGGGACTCTAGCCGTCAGATAGCAGTGGTAGTAACAGCTACAATATTAAAACGAAGGTGGAGGTACTAAAAGCAAAGAGGGACGATGCAAAAAACAGTCTGTAATCTTCTGGGATAATGGCCTTAAGCCACATATCCCTGTGATTCATGCACTTGCTTTATTTGTTATCTTGGACAGAAAGCTTTGTCACTGAAGAGATTTGATAATAGCCTGTTCAGAATGATTCTAGTCTCTCGAATTCAAGTAATAAACCAAATAATTTTGGACCACTTATTGGTTTAGCCATCCTTGCTGTATGCATTTCACTCTCAATAGCTTAGATCAAGCTAGGTAAGGACTTCCTGCTCACTTAGTTCTGTTCCATGGTGGTATTATATAGAAATGTCTTCCATTTTGTGTTTTTATATATTGAAACTTTACTAAGAGACACATGTACTGTACCTGCAGTGTGTGTTATGTGTAGCTGGCATATGTGAATATAGGTTGGTAAAACTTGCAAGTTTCTGTACTTTTGATAACCAGTAAAGGCCTATATTAAGATAAGCAATCTGAAGCAGAACGAAAAAATTTAAGAATTTTTATGCTTTCCAATTTTGCTGCAGCTGCAGTTTTGCAGTAGTAAACGATGCAGTAGTAGAATCTATAAAGGATGGGAGTGAGTTTCAGATCTTAGACACTCAGCTTATTCCAAGAGACAAGCACTCAAGTAGTTGAGGAAAATGTATGTGGAAGAAAGGTTACATGCTGGATCAGGGAACCGTGAGATTGCAGTGCTGTTTTTGAGGTGGAAAATCTGTCTGAGAGGAATTTTTCTAGAACGGAATTTATTCTGGAAAGAAGTACAAATTTTGCTTTTACCTTGCTTTTTCTCTGACTGTGCATCTTCTTACTACATTAAAACATTTTCTTTGTTTTTAATCCATAACTTTGTGATGAAAAAGGTGGTTCTAGTGCTAGTATTTTATGTCCTCTAAACTGAGTTGGCTTCCCTGCTGTGACTTCAGTAATGCAGCATTTCCTAGGTTCAGAGGATTTGATGTGTTTCGGATGAACTTGTGACTTGCTGTTAGATGGTTAAAAGGAAAATAGCTATAATGGATTGGATGCAAAGCTGCTTCTCCAGCTTCTCTCCCATCCCGCCCACTACCATGCAGAAGCATCTGTCTCTCATCTCCTCTTTGCCTTGTGCTATGTGCAAGTGCATTTTGACAAACGTTTTATGAACAGGGATCTTTGAAAAACCTCTGAGACTAACAGCTACTTGTGCAATAGAGGGTGATGCTATGGCAAATAAAGAGATTTCTGTAGTAAATGTTACTACAGCAAATGAACCTGTCTTCTCTAGTTGTACTGAAATACAGCATCTTTCCATTTATGACTGTTACTTACACCTAAAAAAAACAATGCAGGGAATTTTGGCTGATATTCCTCATATAAGTTAGAAGATGCTTTTCTTTTTATGTCGTATCATGAGTGTGTTCTGTCTTTTGAACTGTCTGAATGCCATGTAAAGGAAGACATTTTCCAGTTGAAGATAATGACTGTTGTGCTTTATTTTTAAAATGGCATACTTTTTATATTTGCACATAGAAATGATGACTGAAATATTTTCCATATCCTGAAAAAAGACTGGTGGTGGGCAGAAATTCACAGTAATTTAGGAGTTGTTTTCTAAATGTGCAGGATACATGTATTGCTTTATTATTTGGAACATGTGTGTGTGGTGCTTTCCACTTGGAAGGATAAAAGTGTGTAAACCGCTACTTTTAATTTTTCATGTGAACTTGTTGCGGTGATTTTACTTCTTACTTACTGCACTGATGTGAGAAGGTTTTTTAGATAACACACCTGGAAAGAATGAAATAGCTTGTTCTTAAAACACCCCCAAATCTTTTGTAAGTAATGCTACAGAGAATGGCAGCGGTGTCAAACCAAATACCTTTTCTTGTTCTTCACTGTGTGTCCCATTGCACTGATATGCCAGAAGTATGTTATTACTCTGTATTTTGAATCAGCTCTTTGCTTGCTTGTACTGTTGCACTAGAGTTGGAAAGAGAGATTGCATAAATTCAATCACATTTAACAACCCAACAAAAGAAAATAAGAGCAATATAAAACTCATCCATTTTTTAGGTACTTGAGGTATTTATTTATTGTGAGTACTTTGTCAGGTCCTTGTGGGGATACTTTCTGCACAGGAATGCCCCATTCAGTGTGTTCCAATCACAGTGGGCAGTAGAGCTCCTGGCCACAGAACTCCATTGCTACCAAAAGTGGTCCAAATAGACTCCAAGCCCAAGCATTCATGTACCTGGATAGGAGATGTCACTTCCAGATTTTAAAGGATTTGATCTACAAATTCATCCAAACTCCCTGTAACTGAATGAAATGCCCCCGCCTTGCTTCGCTGACAAGCTTACGAGATTCTTTAGGGTACAGATGATTTCTGTGAGAGGAAACCTTGTCATCCTACCAAAGTCTGGGGAAAACATTTTGTGGACTTAACTGCTGTAGTAGTAGTTTGGTTTAACTGACTTCATACTTCTATTTAAAAAAAAAAGAAAGTTGTCTGAAGGTTTGGCCACATACATGTGATTTAACTTTGATTGTTGGAGGAGCAAGATAGGTAGGCTTCCTCATTTGTTTACGATTTTTATGTTTTGTATATGCACTTTACTCTTGTGTTGCTGTAAGATGCTTTTTGCTTTTATTAATTTATTTTGATACAGGGTTTGTATTCAATTTTGTTTCAATTTTATCCAGTTCTGGTTTTCTGCTTCTGTAGTTGTAATATTGAAGCTGACTGTTGTCCAGGATCTATTTCTCTTTCTATTGTCCATCTTTTAAAACAACAGCATGACAATAAATTGTGTAGTGTTTTGTTTTCCTTCTAGAGGTAATTTCAGAGATTAGCAGGACAATGAAATAGTAGGGGAAAGCATCTGGAAGGTAAGACTTTCCAGATGGATATACTGTTGAGATATAATAGGGGACATGCTTGGTATTTTTGTTTTGTTTTGTTGTTTAGGAGTGTAGGGTGTAAAAATTTTGCTCTGTGTTTCTTAGTCCTTTTATTTTTCATGTTTTTTCTTTTTTCTGGTTTTTTTTTGGTTGTTGTTGTTTTGGGTTTTTTTTTCCCATAATGAGATGTTTGTTAATGCCAGAAAAATCAGTCTGGTTATCTGGCCTGATGATTCAGAATGTAGAATTCCAACAGCTATTCCTGATTACAGGAGTTTAAGAGTCCATAAATAAAGGTTAAACTATATCTAACACTGAGACTTTCATCTTTATTTTTAAGATTTTGAGTCAAAGAAGGTCCTACATTTTATGATTTGATTACTGATGATTTTGTCTTGTATTATCAGTTGTGTTTCCTGGGGTTTTTTTCCCCATGTATTTGTGTAGGAAGCCAACTGGGCAGTATTGGCTAAAAGCACAGACCATTCAGAGAACAGTGCACAAATACCCTACTGTCCTAGAGAAAATACTTAGAGAGCATGAATCAAATAAAAAACTATGGAAACTCAAAAATTTGAAGCGATAGCTGTACCTGTACTGACATTAGTAGTAGCAAATACTGAATGGCACAAATGATCACAATTTTTCAAAGAAGTTTAAGAATATGGTAGCACATTTTATTAGTAACTCTTTGAATAAAGTAGGTCAGTTGGAATAAGAAAAGATTTCACGTTTCTCAACAAAACAAAAGGTTGCTATATCCAGCAGATATTGGGAGAATGGAAGCCAGCTAGAAGTTTCAAATCAACTTCCCTAGCAAGATTAAATGCTGTATTCTGCATGCAATTCCTCTCTCCCACCACCCTTCTAAAATTCTTTTTAGCTTTCTGGCTGGCCCAAGACTTAGTATTACTAGTACAAGAACATTATCATCCCACATGATGACTTAAAATTGAAGGAAAAGCACAGTTAATGTTTCAGTAAGAGTTCTTAAAATCCATTTTTTGAGATTTAAATGAACCTGTCCTATATCTAGAAATAAGCAAATTGTTTTTCCTGTAACCCTTTATTCCCTAACCCAAGCATTAGCCTGATACTTTTCTGAACAAAATAAAAGTCAATAACTGAACTTGGACATTCTGTTCCCTTGATAACTACATAATCTGCTGTTACTCTCCTGCATTGAAACATTAAGTTGCAATACAGGTCCTTTTCTGGTTACAGTTGAAAATCCTTTAATTTCTTGTGAGTTTTCTCAGGTATTTTGTGATAATTGGTCACTTCATATGTTTTTTTAATATGGATGGTTGTCTGAGTAATCTTTTATAGAAGCATGTGAGAAATGAGAGGAGGAGGAGAAAGAAGGGAAAGAAGGAAGACTACAAGATGGGATGAATCCCAAAGCAACTCAAGTTAAAATATTCTAGTTTTGAGGTAGGCATCTGACTAGGGCCACCCGCAGCTGATATTTGGGGACTGTGTGATCAGCTTTCAGCCATCCCTGAAATTCACTGTGGAAGCAGAGATCATGGTCAGTATCAGGTTCAGAAGATCACTACTACTCTCCATTACCCTCAAGAAATTTATTAGTAGGTGAAACTTCACAAAGGCACATTTCTGTGGAATTCCCTTCAGATCCACATTAACTGCATCCTAGCACTGTTAAAAACTTCATAATGGATTAAAAACCGTGCCATTTCCTCCCTGAGCTTTTCATTCAATGGTCTGCTATGAAAGTCTTTTCCTGTCTATCCTTGGAGCAGACACACGAATTTTGGTTGTAGTTGTGAGATGTTTTTTCAAGGAATGACAGTGGATCTCTAATGGAGAATTTTTTCTTTTTCTTCAAAATTGACCTCCTTCTGCTCTAAACAATTGTACTGTTTGTATTTAGTTTCATCTGCATGTGAATGGAAAATACCGAGCTGGTTTGTTTTATGTTTAAAACTTCAGAGGGCTGATGAAGAAATAAGTTTGTTTCATAGATGGAGTAACCCCTGGACCAAGAGAATTACTCTTTGACATGTATTTTGTGCTCATATGTTGTGTGCTAGAGCCATTTCATTTATTACCTCTGTTATGAGAGATGGTTCACTAACTTACAGAACAAGGACTGCTTTGCATCTTTCTATTAAATTTGCAAACACAAGGAGTGGAGTAGATTAGTTATTTCTCCTTAAAAGCTTCATATTAAAAGAAGTTGAGAACCTCGGTGTTTAGGTGTTCAGGAAAAGCAAATACTCCTTCTCCTTTTTTTCCATTCTTCTTTTCACCTCGTAGAGGCTTAAAAAATATTTACTTAGTCCAGACTTGAGAATTCAGGAACAGACTGCTGCATTAGCATGTTTGGCCATGTTTTGCTTTCTCTTGCCAAGAATTGTTTTTCTGTCTATTAATTGGAGCTGTCGCTGTCCATCCAAAGTAATAGTGATTTTTACATGCAGAACCAGCCTACTGATCAGTAAGTAGCCACAAGTTCAGCGGTCCACTCTGTGGTGGATTGGTAAGGGTTCACAACTAAATACTGCCTTCATCTCATGGATTCTGTTTCCATTTCAGGTTGATATTAGAAGCTGGGGATAATTTGTGACAGTGTAGTTCCCTTGTGAGTGAGTGTTAAAACCAAGTTAATAAGCACCATAGCTTAAAGAAAGGTGGATTGTTGGGGTGACAGCTGGCCTGGACATTCAGCATGTAAATATTCTTTATGTTCCTAAATGAGAACTTGTAAAGGATTCTTGTAAAATACAAAATAAACGATATATTTAGTTAATGGTGCATTTTTCAACTACTGGTAATAAAAGTTTCATAAATTTGATTGCTGGTGCTGTCAAATTTCAGACCGTGAATTTTATGATCCTGCTTGAATGACTGAGGTGTTGTCCTCTTGGACAAACTGTCCTTACTAATTTACGCAAAATACCAGGACGACTGCTGGGGAAAAAGTAGCATGCACCTGGAGGATAAAGTGAAGTGATTACTGCCTTCTTACTCTTCAGATTATATTATTTTAAAATCATGGCCAGACTGCCTTTATGATGATTTCAGGCTCTTTAAAACCTGAGATCCCTCTATCAAGACTTGTACCAGTACACATCAAGAAAGTGATAGATAACAGCGCCCTTAGACATACCTGACCACTGCTGGCATACATGTAGAGATTTGTAAAAGAAATACTACCATTTTATGAATTTGGTGTGAGTGGTAATGCATGTGTGTGTAAGCACTAGCTGGACCAAGTAAAGCAGTTAAAAGCACAGAAACAATCTACTCCCATGTATACTGTTGTCTTGAGATTTGCTTTGGAAGCTCTTGCTGATTTCATTAGAAAAAAATTTTTTTTTCCTTTTAGACACATTTAAATTTTCTTTTTATTCTTGATCTTTGTAATCAATCCAGCTGTTTGTGAACTCTTGACCATCTGAAGTATGCAAGCCAAAAATCTGTCAGACAAGGGTTTGCTTTGTTGAATAACTTTCTTTTGTAAATTTTGTGTCACTCAAGATTTTTAACTAATATTTGGACTTTATGTCCTGTCAGTCACTGTCAAATGTGACCATTCTTGAGGTTGACACATCTGTGTAATGAAGTCCTCAGGAGCCTCTCTAGAATTTTGTGCCTTTATCCTATGTTGGTTGGGGAAAGAGTTTTTGTTTAGACTTTTTGCCTCTTGGGTAGGTTACTGTACATTTACAGTCCCTTTTTGGGTCATCTTGTGAGGTGTTCTAAATGTAGTGATTCCTAATGGTGAGGAATAAAGGCAAAATCAGTGCCATCTCCTTCAGATGGCTAGTACACAGCTGATATCCATGAATGTATGTTTTATTCCTGACTACTGTTGTCTGTGGTCTTTTTTTTTTGAAATTTCTAGTGGCTGGGGGAATATTTTTTTGGTTTTTTGGTAGATCATGATAAGCTCAAAGATGAGGAAACAATGAGTGTTGAAGCTGTTTGCCCACTGCCAGGGACCTGCCAGGTCCCCTGCTGGGACCTGGAAGCAGCAGCAGGGGTGGCTTTGGGGGACTCTGAGACGCTCCCTTGAAATTGGGCTGTGAACTGACAGGAGGCAAGTCTATTGCAGGCAAGAAAGCTGCTGTGTTCTGCCAAGCTGGAATAGGGATTTTGAAGAAATTGCTTCCATTTTCTGATCTAATTACAGTTAATTGTGATAATTTCACCTGGAAGTGAATGATGTGGGGATCAATCTGAGAGAAAAAGCTGTTTCCTTGTAGGCTGGAGGTTGTATAAAAGGTTTTTGATGGCGTGTGTGTTTGACTCCTTTGTTCTATAGAAATTTTTACCTTTCCAGAACACGACAGCCATTACTGTAGATGGTAAGGTTTTTTTGCTGAATGTCTTTACACTTTGCAGTAGTTCCAGCATGTACTTAGTCAAAATTTTCTTAGTTTATTCCTTTGGAAATGTGGACACATATGGTGGAGAAATACATGTATAGCAACTATTCTTTCCTTTAGGCATTGCAAGAGAGGACTCTGGTTGAGCCATGGGGCTAAAAGCAGCTCCATGGTCTCTGTTCTCTCACATTTCGTGTTAGGTGGCAATTACCCACATGCATGTTGAAGAAGAAAATGTGTGCTTCTCAGCTTTGTATAGCAGCTCTTTTTCTCTCCAGATTTCCACACAAGGGACACTACTTCATGTGGGTCAATGTTATGGACACCTGAGATCCCAAGTTTGTAGCTGACAGTCTGTGCTAGAAATGTGCTCTACTGCTAAAAACTGCTGTTGAAAAAACAAACCAATGTCAAGCTACATGAGAGGAAAAATCAGTTAAATGAATAAAAGAGGGAAATTAGTGTTGAAATTTCTTGGATGTTATTCTCTGTTTTGTGAGGGATTTTTTAAAATTAATATGTACTGAAATTTATTCACAATAGAGAGAAAAAATTACTTTGCCCCTGGAGTGTTTATGCTGAGTTTAGCAGGGTTAAGTTCTCATCTTTTTTTTTAATATTTTGGTGCCACTAAAGGAAAAATAATGAAACAATAAACATAGTTATTTAGCAATCCAGTAGCAAGGGAGGTACTGCATCTTAACTGTTGAACTATTGTCAGGTTGCTTAAAGATGTGTCACATTATAAAATGTGAAAGACCAGAAAATTAAAACCAAAGTACTTTAAGACATGTGAGAATTAAAGTTGCCCGTTGGCTGCTGGTTAAACATGTTGTGCAGGCATTTCCTGGAGGTGATAGTAAGCAGATATTTTACCTTACAATATGACGTGACAGCTTGGAACTTTAATGAACATATTGTTCTGAAGAATGTTTTGACCGAATCAACTTCTATAGTACTCCACAGTCAGAACTGTAATTTTTTATTTTACAGGCTGATATATTTTGTTTGGGGCATTTGGGTGGCTGTGACTCTAATCCATGTCTTTTCCTAAAGCATCTTGAGACACGTGAAAGATTGACATGTTGATTGGCCTCACTGGTTAGACTGCACGTTGGGTGAGAAGTGGTCATACAAACACCTGCTGATCAGTGATTCATGACAGGAAATTTATAAAGCTCAACCAGCAGTGGTGAAATTATACAAGTGATCTCCTTATGCCGGATTTAAAATTGCAAAGCATGTAATTTAATGTGAACAAACTCAGAAGGTGGGGAGACAGGTAGCATAGACTACCCCTCAGATTTGCGATTTTGGCAGAACTAGAAGTGAATGGAAACAGGACCTTGTGTTAATGGTTGTGTTTATTTTCCAACCTGACTCACCAGGTGTGCTCTCTAAAATTGGATAAGCAAGCCTTTATTGCTGTCTTTTGCAGAAAAAAATGTTATTTTGTTTATTACACTTTCTCCTCTTTCTTATAGTTTTAAAAACTGTTTAAATATGGAATTGGAATACTGGCTGGTCCTGACTGGTCACTTCAGACCCTTGCATCTTCATGGGTCTGTTGTAGTAGAAGAATTTCTCTTTCTGCTTGTTATTGTGAGCCATTTAAATGAAATGAAAGTGCAGAATCTATTACAAACACTGGGAAGAGCTGAGTAACCATCATGGTAATTTGTATGTCAAAATTTTTTTTCTTCAATAAGAGGCACATAAACCTTGTTAGCTATTAGATTGAAGAGTTTTTCTTTGATGATAGTGGTGATGGGGTCAATGGGAAGAGGAGTAATGGAAGTGGTAAAATGAAAGGCAAGGTAGCTCTTTAAGAAGGGCTGAAGTTTGTCATCATCTTGATTTACAGGGCTGCACTGAAGAGCTGAGCTGTTCCGCAGTATTAAATGCGCTCCAACATTTTGAGTTCTACTGAAGGAGGCTTGGTTAGCAGTGGAGTGCATTTAGAGAGAAAATGTTGAGTTCTACTTGTTCCCTATATTCATGCATTATAAAACCATGAATGTAAATGCTTTTAAGGCCTACCTTCAAAATTCATTTTAATTCATTTTTCCATGTAAAAAATTGTCTTGATTTTGGTTATGGTTGGTTTTGGTTTTTTTTGGTTTTTTTTTTTTTTTGGCAGAAGTCTGGGATGATATCTGTTACTCTGGAGATATTTTTCAAGATTTTTTTTCATAGTTAAGGGCTGCAAAACTGAAGTGCAGAGGTTGGGAAAAGTAGGCCCTGCAGATCTACAAGGACTCAAGTTCTTTGGGGTCTGTATACCAGGGGTTTCTGTCAGCTGTGCCAGTATCTTAAGTGTATTATAACAAAAAGTGAATTTTGCCAGCATTTCTACTTTGCTCATTCCTAAGAATCAGTAGGCATCATGCCATTTTTTTTTTTTTTTCCTGGGCAATCTTAACTGGAATTATTTAGAGCTTTTGACAGTGTTTCTTGTAATAAGAGAAAGCACCAAAAGGTTTTAGCTGTACTTCCTGGAGCAGGGGGGAGTGCTCCTTTCACCTCCAGCAGGCTGGTATGGAATTAGTGTCATCATTCGTGCCAGTTTGCCCATTTACTGGTGGGTAATAACTATGTTTAGTGAATAAGGAACATTATAAGTCATCATTTTTTTTGCTGCCCCTAACTCACTCAGTGGACCACTGCCAACTTCATCTAACCTTAAAGTAAAGCCAAGAGAATATGTAAGCTTTAAAATGAGCCTCTATGTAAATGCTATAAAAGAAGCTGTTTGCCTTAAAAGAAGTACAAAAGCCCATAGAGTTGTAAAAAAGTTGTGCTAGTAATAAACTTATTTTAGAGGATGACAAAATTCTTACTGTCTGAAACCCAAATACTGCCACCCTGACAATATGAAATTTAGTCTGGCTTGACTGAATTTCATTGTCTATCCTCTCTTCAGAGACAAGCAGAAAACAAGAAATGGATTTCCAGGATACATTAAAAAAAGTCTTATTAATTTGCCTTATGTTAATATATTTGTTTGCAACAGATAAGTCAACCTCATCATTTTAGTTAGACAAAGAAGTCAGTAGTAACCCTGATTCTTTTAAGCCCTTATGACTTCCTGAATATAAACACAGACATGCTACTCTTAAAAAAAAAAGAAGAATAAAACTATATACCACGGTTTTGAATTGTATTTTAATATACTTACCATGGCCCACATTTCCACTGTCCTTCCTGAAAGCTGAATTTCATGGTGTGAGTGGTATACATACCTGAATTGTCTTTATTGTCTCAAAGATTCAGTTCAATATCTTTACCAATAGTGGAATTTCAAAATCCTGAGTCCTGGCGCTAGAGCCTCTGACCAACCACTGGATTTACTAAGTTCTTATACTTTGATTATTTTCTCTTTTAGAAATATACATCCAATGGTGTGTATAATGTCATCTTAAACAGTTTTAAGAGTAGAACAATAATAGAAGGTAATAAGTATTTTTAGACTAGTGAGTTGTCTACAAGCTCATTTATTGTTTCTAAGCATCATGTCTAGATAGAAACAGCTTTATCTACCAAGCTGTATGGATCTTTCTGTCAATCTGGTGAGACTCCTGGAAAAGCTTCCCCAAAACTGTCTAGTCTTCCCTTCCTTCTGCAATGCCATGTTGAAGTCATCATGGAAATGCTGTTTGTCTTGTACTCCCAAGTCTCTAGATGTCCAGCAGCAAATCTTAAGACTCCCTCAATGTTTTTCATGGATTTGTCAAATTGGGTTGGAAGGAACCTCAGGAAATCATGTAGTTGCACCTCTTGCTTATGGTACAACTTTCATTAAGCCAGTCAGAGGCTTTTTTTTTTTTTTTCTTTTTTTTGGCTAATTAACTATTGAGTTAAGACAGTATTAGACTTTATTAACATTTTTACAGCAAAATCCCTGTAAACTCCTAAAACACATCTTTATAAATATTTTACTTCTCCTCGGTTGTATTTTATGAGCCTCTTAATTTTTCTTCCTTTCCAGCAGTACTTTTCTGAGTGTCCTGTTTGTAGCAATGGAAATACATGCTTTTGCCTAATGACTTATATTAAGTTGCAGGCAGCTGAAACCACGGCGGCCTTTCTCTGCCAGTGTGGAGAGACAGGAGTGGGAGGAGAGACTCAGTGTGGAAAATGAAACAGATAAGGGAGACAGGAGATATGGAACTTGTGTTCAGTATCATTGCAGTGTGTTGGGGCACCTTTTCAAAATGCATTTGGGAGAATCACATTCAATGGTGATGGTGTTTGCTGGCAGTGTGGAAAGTGCCTGTAAGATTAGAGATTTGGACCTGCAGTATCATAGCTTGGAGAGATAACTCCAGCAGTGAGAGAAGGGGAAGTGCTGCCAGCTACAGGACACCTGGCCATTCTCTAAGAAGGTAGATTTTTTTGTTGTTGTTGGGGAATGAAAGTTACCAACAATTTTAAGTGTCTGTGAGGAAGTTGGCCTGATCTCTTAGTGTATTTAGTTTTTTTCAGTACTGCTGCCTGTTTTATGAGCACTAAAACGTGGTTGTGCTTTAGGGGAAACTGAGTGAGATGTTGTACTATTTCAATTATTAGACAAAACAAACTTGCCAGTGTTCATGGGAAAGAAACTGCTTTTAAAAGGAAAAACAAGGAACTTGGCTTATCATGTGTACCGTTGAAGTGATGTTTGTCAGTGAAATAGTTTCAGAACTTGATTAACTAAGCTGAAGGGAAATTATTACCTGTATATACATAGCATTCACAGTAAAGCAAACAGAACAGAAATAATTGCTAGTCTTGGAGCAATATGTGACATCTAAAGGGAAGGTTTAACTAGTATTGTATGTATGATTCATGGCAGAAGCAAAAAATGGGAAACTAAGGCAGTACTTCTGGGAAGCTTTCTGATATATATAGATTCTTAAAGTAGTATTCCATTTGTTTAAACAAAAAAGAAGAAAAAATGTTTTTTTCCTCTGTTGGGGATGCTATGCAACCTCCCTTCTCTCAGGGCCCAGGAGACATGAAATATTGATGCAATTGATGCCTCACAATGGGACATACTTCTGTAGCATTTTTGACAGCGTACTGTGGGGTAGGTCCTTTCATCCCTTTCATCTCTGATGTGAGTTCTAAAATTCTGTTCTTCAGCCAGCCAAGTTGAGTTCCCTTAGGAAGTGGAAACTTCTTCAAGTACTGGTGGTCATTCTGTTAAATACTCTGTTTTGAGGAGATAAAAAGGGGAGCTGGAGCTTTGTGGAAGAAGGCCTGTGTCTGATTTTGAAAAGGCAAAGTTAGGCTGCTTCAAAAAGCCAAAATAATTATTCACACCCCATTCTGTTGTCTCAGGCTGCCTTTCTTACTCCAGGGAGTGACAGTCTTACTGTCACAGGGCTTTGAGTATCTTTGCAACCTTATGATATATGTAGATATGTATGTAAATGAAAATCTGAGATTTGCAGAAGGCAATCAATCTTATGTCCATTTGCCTTGCAGAGTTTCTTTTTCACAGTTGGTGAGTGGGTGAGTGTATTTTTTACTGGCAGAGCCTGTCAAATCTATAATATACAATTGTTTTAAAGAAAGTGATATTGTAATCCAACTTTCTAGAATGTTTCCCAGTACTAAAAGTTTTTTAAAAAATGAGCTTAGATTAGGGTGGAGATTTTGCCAAGATTGGTTTCCTTGTCTGGGAGTTGGCATGGTTATAGCTGTTATTAGATACTCATTTTACTGATGGTGCAATACACTGTATTTCAGACACTGAAATTATTTATCCTGATCCCTTTATGTGAAAAATTTTGATCTGCCTTTCTGTCTTTCCTTGTCTTAGCAGTTCATGATGTAACTTTTTTTATTCAGATCAAAGACAACTTTCTGGAGCTTTTATTTTTAGATATTTATATACATGTATTTATTATTATTTTCATATTCAGTGTCAAATTAATTTTGGGAATGTGCAGTGATCCTTATTTTCAGGATGAGCTGTTATTCTTCCCTCCTACCTCACACCTCCAGTATGTATGACTTGTGAGTAAGCTTCCATTTCTGCCCTCTCGTCTTACAAGCTGGCAACCTTATCTTTTCTTTGTCCTGTGCACATGTACATAGCTGCAGTATGCCTGTGCTGTAGAAGGTGTTTACCACAACTCCTTTCAGGGGAAATTTTTTATTTAGATGGTAGGTATATAATGCCAAGGAGTTGTCTCATAAACCAGAATATTCTATCTTGTATACCTATCAAATATGATTGCTGCAGATAATCAGACAGTCACATATTGCAATTCTTTTTCATTAACGTGAAGATTTTGTGTTGATTCCTTGCTGCAGGAGAGCATCAGAGTGTTTGAAGTGATAAAACTTAACTCTGTCCTGTACAGACAAAAACGGTTAGGAATTATTTTAGTATATTGTTTTACCATGCCGTAGGTGTCAAAAGCAAGGGGGCATTTGATCTTTTGATCTGTGACATCTTGGTGAATTCTATTATTTAGTCACATGAGTAGACACAGTAGTCAGCAAGTAGATTGACTCATTCTGACCTACTCTTAGAAGAGGAAAATCTAATCTGTAATTCTACCTAATTTAGGATTTGAGAGGTGCCTAGGAAAATGGTGCTTTGTACCTCAAAATACTTATGTGCCTTCGTAATTGGTCTTATATTGTGGTCTTGGCTACTCTGATGTGCTACTATTCCTTATCCTGTTGTAAAAAGGAGGTTTTATATTAATTGTGTCTTGGTCAAAGTAACAGTTCACTCTAGCTTACTGTCCTGTTTGTAAAGGCAGTATTGATTTGGAGGTTTGTTGCAGAATTTTCTTTTGATAGTGGTTTATTCCACATGAATATGACTATTAATTCTTTGTCAGTGAATCCAAGCTAGCCCATGATGACCTTTTCCCTTCTCTTCCTCACAAAAGCATGCCTTCATTATAGAAAGGCTGGAGACTGCCGGGGAGAGGAGAGGAATTTGGTCTTTTTCTGATAGTACTCTGAAGGTCTGAATTCAGTGGAACAGGAAGAGAAGAAAGAAATGTAAATATCTTGCCTCAGCCACAGATGAATTTTTGAAGAAGAACAACTGTTGTGCATAGGAATTGAGGGATGCCCCCTTAATAATGTGTCCCTTCTGGAGATGTGTGTAAATGCCATGTTTTTAGTAGAATGTTGATGGGAGAATGGCACTAGGACTATTAAAATTTTGGGGTTTTTTTCAGCCTATATTTTATGTATTACTCAAAATCTTTACTGTGAGGGTTGTGAGGCAATGGAACAGGTTGCCCAGAGAAGCGTGGATGCTCCATCCTTGGAAATGTTTAAGGCCAGGTTGGATGGGGCTCTGAGCAACCTGGTTAGAGGAAGGTGTCCCTGCCCATGGCAGGGGATTGGAACTAGATGATCTTCAAGGTCCCTTCCAACCCAGACTCTCATGATTCTGTGATCTACAACAGGTATTCTCTTAACAGAAGCTCCAAAACTGGTTTAGATGGGGAGGATTCTTTTGGAAGAATGGTGATATATGACTCCTTAAATAAGTCAGGTTCAAATTTGTCAGCTTGTGCAACAAAAATTTTTGGGAAGTCTAAGGTTTTTTGCTTTGTGTGGAAGGCCTTCCTTTGATACATGGGAGATCTGTCTTTAAACTGAGGAGATACCTTTGCTTCTCTCACTGATTACTTAAGCTATGACCTAACAGCACTGGACTGTGAGTGCATAAACCCCAGCTCCTTTCTTCAGGGGAGATGCTAAAGCACTAATGACAGCTAAATCACCGAGTGCAGTCAGTGTTCCAGGTATGACCTTTCATGCCTAGGCTAATGCTTTCTGAACTAGAGTAGTGCTCAGACTAAGGTTTTCTTGGGTTCTTGCTGAAACATCTTCAGTGAAGATACAGGCCCCAGACATTAGACTTACTCCCAGTGGCTTTCAGAAGGAATTTAATTCCTGATTTATGTCTGTGCATTTGAAAATCCCCCCCCCTTCAATCCTAAAAGTTCAGTGCTTCATCGATAAAGTTTTTCTAAACTATTGAGTTTAATTAAAAAACATGATAAATCACTAAAATAGTAATTCTTTAAGACAATGAAGGAGGATAATGAATAATCAAATAGGCAGCTGTCATTCTAGTAGCTGGAAATAAGGTATATTTGAAAGATACTCCTTGTCCTTTCTATTCCACAGAGGAAGAAAAATCAAAGTTGTTGGAAGGCAGATTTGGTTAAATCCACATTCTTGCCCTCTGCTCTAGTAATTTGCATTGCATATGAATCTCGAAGCCATAGGTATATTAGAGAGAAATACAGGTTTCATTTATCACCTAGACTCCATATGGTAAGGCTTGAAATCTCTCTGAGAAAAAAGAAGATGCAACTGGAGATGTCACTGTGGTGCTATGCCTTTAATTATGTGCATATACTTGCAAGCTCACATACATATATAAACAGATAAGCCAACACGTGAGGACATAATTTGTCTCTTCTGACTTCATGTGGAAGTTGCTGGGCAGAGCCAGGGAATCTGAAACCCATATAATTAATTGCATGTGTGAAATTATGCAAAGCTATGGCAGATAAAAGCCACAGTTATAAGGTGTGATTGCAGCTTCTGCGAATAAACAAGCCCCATATTTAGGGAGTTTAGGAACAAGCCGAGGGTAGTCTTCAGGTTTCATCAGCAATGGCACTGACTAGTCCAGGGCATCTGATTCTTTTGTACTTGGCCCCTGAAACCTGAATGTGCATGTACCCAGTGCACATCAGATGCATTCTACAGGCATGTTGCATTTGTTTGCAGGATGGTTTGGGACTGTTGTAACCCACAGGGAGATTTTTGGTTAATTTCTTTTTTTCTTCTGGAAGGACAAGTCTTGCTCGTATATTCTGGCTAAGCACAGTGGCTGGATGTTTCTTGTATGACCAGGTGACCCACCAAGTGGATGAGGGCAAGGCTGTGGATGTGTTCTACTTGGATTTTGATACCTTCTCCCATAGCATTCTGGATAAGCTGGCAGTCTGTAGCTTGGGCAAATATACCCTGGGTTAAAAAACTGGGTGGCCAGGCCTAGAGAGTGGTGGTGGATGATGTCACGTCCGCTTGGCTTCCGGTCACTCATGGTGTTCCCCAGAGCTCAGTGTTGGGTGCAGGCTTGCCCAATACCTTTATCAGTGATCTGGATGAGGGGATTGAGTGCACCCTCACCAAATTCACAGTCTATAAGTTGGGCAGGAGCGTTGACCTGCTGGGCGGCAGGAATGCTCTGCAGAGGGATCTGGACAGACTGGATCCATGGGCCAAGGCCCAGTAGTATGAGATTCAATAAGGACAAGTTCTGGGTCCTGTACTCTGAGAAATCTGCTCTACTTCAAAGTGTCTGCCCACAGCAAGGAAGTTGGAACTAGATGATTTTCAAGGTCCCCTTCCAATCCAAACCGTTCTATGATCACAACAACCCCAGGCTGTGCTACAAGCTGCTGGGAGAGTGGCTGGAAAGCAGCACAAATAGAAAAGGACCTGGGGGTGCTGGTCAGCAGCAGCTGAGCTTGAGTCAGGTGTGCTTAGGTGGCCAAGAAGGCCAGTGGCATCCTGGCCTGTATCAGCTGTAGTGTGGCCAGAAGAACCAAGGCAGTGCTTGCCCCCCTGTACTCAGCACTGGTGAGGCCACGCCTCTCATCCTGTGTTCACTTCTGGGCCCCTCACTGCAAGGAAGACATTGAGGTGATGTAGCATGTCCAGAGAAGGGTAATGGAGCTGGTGAAGGGTTTGTAGAGTGAGTCACATGAGATATAGCTGAGTGAGATGGAGATTTTTAGTCTGGAGAAGAGGAGGCTCAAGGGTGACCTTATTGCATTACAGCTGCCTTGAAAGGCTGTAGGCGGGTAAGGATTAGCCTCTTCTCCCAGGCAACTGGTGACAAGAGAAAATGGCCTCAAGCTGCACCAGGAAAGGTTCAGTTTGGAAATCAAAAAGAATTTCTTGACTGAAAGGTTGTCAAGCTTGTGAACAGGCTGCCCAGGGAAGTGGTGGAGTCACCATCTCTGAAAGTGTTCAAGAAACAACTGAACGTGGCACTTAGTAGCTTGGTGGTGTCTAGTCAGAGCTTGGACTTGATTATTTTGGAGGTCTTTTCCAGTTTTAATGATTCTGTTATTCTGTGATGTGAATTTTGCTCTTATTCCATGAGTTCCAATTCCATGTCCTAAAGCAATGAGCAGTAAAGGGTAGGCAATCCTTGAGCCAAGGCTCATGAAAAAATTTCATGTGTGAAGTCAAGGATTGTATCCATGGTGACTCTGGAAAACATAGCTGCATTAAATCTATTCTGTGGGTATTTTCCCAGTTGAATTGCTTCAAACCAAATAGAGCTCTTGATTCTGAGCAAGCATGTTCACACAGTCCCTAAATGTAGTCTAATTATCTACTCAAATTGCACATTTGTAGTTAACATGAATTGATTGATTTTTCTCAATGCCCTGAGTAGACAACCCAGTCACACTGACTCTTGTCTAGCTAGCACTGATTCTTGAAAGCCTGTCTGACTTCTGCTGAGGAAAGTTAGTGCATCTTCTGTGCTCTGTACCAACTTTTATCCACAGAAGTTAACTGAGTGAAAATGGGTTACCTTTTATCTTCTTACAGCTGTCAGTTTTATCTTTAATGTGCTCAGCTGAATACCAAATTTGCTCCTATGCTCACTGACCTTTCAACATCAGCTTACCAGGATAAAAATGGGTGGTGGAGGGCTAAATGGAAATGCAGAGTAAAAATAACTCTCAAGTAAATGTACCTATTGAGTAACTATCTCCTTAATGAATTTTATGTAAGCGCAGGCACATGCTTTAAAAATAAGCAACATGAATATGAGAGAATCTTTGAAGCATAAAGAGAAACAAAATCATGTTTGATATATTTACAGAAGTATGATTTGCAGCCCACTCAATACCTGATTGCTCTGGGACTGAAGACCTCCCATATGGAAGTAGGGGGTAAGAACAGCCCAGGCTATGTTTGCAAATGCTGCATTGTGTTTTTTACTAAGTCTTCTTTTATTCCCCATACGGGCTTTTTCTTCTGCAGTAGTTCTAAACTTCATGCTTCATTCTATACTTTATAAAGTCGTCTTTGCAGTTGTGTTCTTAAACTGACAGTTGGTTTTATTTTTAAATGAAAAAGTAGAGAATATTATTTCTTTTCATACAATGAGGTCAAAATAGAAATTTAGAATCAGAATTGCGTAAAATTTTAAAATGTGCATCCATTTATACTAAGTTTTCTAAAATAACAGTGGTGAGATGCTGAAAGCCAGAACTGTGCAGCAATGAATGTTGATTATATAGAATTGACAAGGGAACCATGAACAGTGGCAGAAACATGTAATTGACGCTGTCCTTACTGGGCTTCATTTGTAATGTCTTTTCAATAGTGTAAAATTTCCTCACTCTTTTCAGTTCATATTGTGTCTTTTCACCATTCATTTGACTGTGTTGCTGTCCACTAATGGTTTTATCAGGAATGGAACTTAATGTGGCATAGAGTGTGTTGATGTTTGTTTCTTTTATTTGCATGTGATAATCACCAACTATCTCAGCAAAGATCTGGGAATAGTTTCTTAGCTGCAGCTGCAGAGGAAGTAAAAAAAAAAAAAAAAGTATTTGCGTGTGTCCTATGTAAACGGACTTTTTAAAAAAACTAATTTCTCAGCATCTGTTATAACATATGAGAATTATTTTATCTTAGAAGCAGATTTCTCAAGTCTGGAAAATTTTTGCTGCTGCCACTTCTTTACTATTATTTGTGCCATTTAAAAGGCACTATTTTAACCAGTGCTTGCTCTACTAATTGGGAAAGGGAGACCTTAATCAGTGGCCACCATAACAAGCAGTATTCCTGAGAAAGTTCCCAGTACTGCAGATTTGGAGCAGAATGAGTTACAGACTTGCTGTAATTGAAGCACTGTGCATGCTTTAGTTGTTTTCTTGGTTAGCTTAGTGGTGGAAATGTAGTAATTTTGGTAGCTAAGAAAATACATGCTTATACTACAGTGGTTTCCTGAGGCAGATGCTGGTCTTTGGGCTATTTCATGGTGTGAATTCTGGGTGAGATTAGTAGAGGGTGCTACAGCAAGGCAACTGGTGCATTGATACAAATCCTATCCTCCATATACTGCTACTTGAACATGGAGTCTCTGTGCCTTGCATTCTTCTAAGGAGTGCATTCCCTTCATCCTGCTGATATAGTAGTATTGGAATTGCCTCGCTGTGGAGTTTTTCTCATGTGTAGATGTTGATATCTGGCTTTAGTAAGAATTTGAAGTGTCCTGTGAAAGGTTAGAATTGCTGTTGAAAGCATAATAGAATACATCAACTCTTAGATCTTCTAAAAATAAGTACATTGTTGAATCAGAAACAGTAGTATATATAGTAATATATATAATATATAGTATAAACCATGGTGATCTCAAGGTAGCTTGTGGAAGCTCTAATAAAGAGTTTCTCTAACCCTTTATGTTGAGGCAAAATCTCTCTAAACAAAATCCCATTTGAACAGTGCTGTGCTATGTGCCTATCACCTTATTTTTAGACTTGGCTCTTCTGAAAATAGAAAGGGAAGGAGGGGGTGAGCAAAAAAGCCCCTTAAAACAGTAATAGCACAAATTATTTCTCAGTTTCTCCAATTATAAGCAGTTTGTGGACAGGTGGTCACTGTTCTCTGTCTAACACAGATGAAGCTTACCAAGCAAAGCCAGTTATATGTTGTCACCTTATTCTCTCAGTTCTACTCTAAATTAAATTATTGCAGTCACAGGTTGTTTTGGATCATTAGGGCCACAGTAAATGCTTAATTTTACTACCAGTCTTTTAACTATGATACACATTTTGAAACCTGCAGATCATAACAGTCAGAAATCTCAGCCAAAAACCTGCGCACTCTCCCTCTACAGCCATATAGTAAAAACAATGCTTCCTGGAAAAGTTCATGACTTAACAAAAAGGAAAATTGGACAGAAGATTAAAGGAAAGCTAGTGTTATCTCATGATGTAGATAGGAAATGCAAACAACTGTAATATGACCAAACTGTATAGATCTTGATCCACAGTTACAGGTAGAACTCTTACCTCTTGAGTCACAGCCCATTGTTTTTTTTCTAGAAAACCATAATTGTTTTTAATCTGTCAATTAAGAAATTTAGCAAGGAGTTTCTGTGCTGCTGAAAATTGAACTGAAATGTAATTGCAAACAGTATGGAAGATCAAAGCAGAGGAGGAAGTGCTATTTTACAGCTCTTTTATTTGAATTCATTGCTTGATCATCATGAGAATTTCTATACTTCAGTGTCCAAATCTGTGCTTTTTTACTTACCCGATCAAGGAAGCATTTCTATACTCATTGTTTTCCTGTCTAAGTACCAGGTCAAACAGTCGCAGTCTAAATCTTTGAGCATTATATTTGAAATAAATTTCATCTTTTTTGTCAGTAATCCCTCTTGATTGATTACACATTTCTGACTGTTTTAAAGCCATGTACTAACTTGTCTGTATAAATACTTCCCATTAGAAATTGCTTTTAAAGTTCTGAATTATGTTTGTTGCCATAGCAATATTCAGTTAAAGATTCATAGAACGTTTTTTATTTTTCTTCCTGCCACAGGGGAATTCAAAAAGTAGATTCTAAATCTATTTCATATACAGAGACTTCAGTAGTACTGTGTGCAGGGGAGATTGCTGGGAGAAAGGGAAGGGAAAAAGATGTCCAGATTTTAAATCTATTTCTGGAGCACTGGCAGTATCTGCAGTGATGGGAAGGCTTATGGCATTTGGTCCTATCTATTTGGATTTCAGGGGACCTTGTCTTAAAGCTGTAACTGATATTGAAAAAAGCACCTACAGAAGAAATCAGTGTTCTTTGCCCATTCTTTTTTTCCCATCTAAAATATGTGTATTTGTATTTCTTTATTTTGAATTTCAAGAATTTGAAATGGTACCATCCTTCTCTGGATTGTGAATGTAGGCTGGGCAAAAACTAGGCTCCAAAATCGTCATTCATTCCTCATATTTCATCAGTTGTCTTCAAAAATCTGTTTTGAGTAGTACCCCTGTCAATATTTAAGTTTTTATTGCAGCATCAGCGGTTGCAACTTTAGTAGACTGCTGAAACTCCACATAATGATAAATTTTGAATACCTTTGATTAAGTACAATCTGAATTCTCTTCCCAGTTTCAAGACTAGTAGGAGGCCCTGGGAAAGTTTGCCTTGCATGAGTTCACACTCTTGCTGACTTTTTCTAGACTTGGGTGGTCACAGAACACTGTACAAAAAATGTTTAGATTAACTGTATGTGATATTTCATATTTTGTTATTGAATATTTAATTTGAACAAGTGTGGTAGTTTACAATGAGATGTCGACATTTTTTTTTCTTCTGTAGAGGCCTGCCCTTCTTAAAGTCTGAAAGAGCTGTTTGAATTTCTTGTGGTGTCAAGAGCAGCTGTTGTTTCTACATGCCCAAAGAGCTGTTGGAGTGTAAAAAACTGGCGACAGTGTTGGAGTTAAGGAGAAAAAGCAAAATCAAGTTCAATATTTTGTCTGTTTCTCTTGATTACAGAAGTGAAAAATAATGTAATATCTATATTTTCTTTTTTCTTTTTTTCTTTATTTTCTTTTTTTTTTTCTTTTTTGATTGGAAAATGTAAAGTTTAAACAAATACTACTGTGATCCTCACTGGCCTTGCTCTTGTTCAAGCAGTGTATCTTTTTTCCTTTCTTTAATTGAACCCCCCCCCAACTTCCCATTGTTCTATAAAACTCCATTTAAGGTTTTGTAATGTTGTATTTATTTAAAGAGTTAGTGGAGGTTGGGGGAAATTATTAAATGCTGCACTTCATGGAAGTTCCCTAGCTGCTATCAAAATCCATGTGCAAACTGAGAAATGAGATCAGCAGCACACTCATGTAGTTTTTAAAATCAGAAGGTTGCTAAAAGAAATAGCATTTTTAAACATTCTTCTTATTTACATATGAGTTTCTGAGCTGTTATGGTTCAGTTCTTCAGGCTCTTAAGGCACTTGTGATTTGGAAGAAGAAAAACAAGTATCAGGCAACTTGTAGTAATTGCAAGAGCTGCAACACTGAGATAACAAAATATTCAGAAAGCAGTTCCTCTTCACTTAGGCCCTAATTCTGCAAGTACATAAACCAGGCATTCACTTTAGTAAAGCAGGGAATCCTGTACAGAGTGGACAATTCTTGATGTTGAAGTTAAGCATTTGAAAAGGTGTTGCCAGCATCAGAGCTACCTTAGTTTCAAGGGCTTCTGGGCATTTCTTTAAGATACAGAGAATTTAGTGTACTCCAAACTCATAGAAGACCTATTGTATCATCTTAAGAAATAGGTGAGGTCTGATATTTGGCTTATTTGTAGAAACTCCAGGAGAGCTGTTAAACAATAATCTTATTACAGAATGTGTAAATCTAGAGTAGGAAATGTGAAAGGGAACTGCAGACAAGTCCAGACACTAATCTCTTCTCTGGTCATCAGTGACAGGACCCCAGGGTACAGCATGAAGCCCGGTCAGGGGAGATTTTGAAAAAGACATTAGGAAAAGGTTCTTCACCCAGGGAATGTTTGGGCCCTGGAATGGGCTCCCCAGGGACGTGGTCACAGCAGCAAGCCTGACAGAGTTCAAGGAGCATTTAAATAAGGCTTTCAAGCACATGGTGGGACTCTTGGGGCTATCTTGGGCAGAGCCAAGAGTTGGACTTGATGATCCTTATGGGTCCCTTCCAGCTCAAGATGTTCTGTGATTTAGATTTCTAGGAATTCTTTTCAGATTCCTAAATTCATCAATTGAAACCAGAGCTCTCATCCTACTATGAACTGCATGGGCGATTCCACATTAGAGGAGTGGAATTCCATGTACCTGTTTCTTTCTGCCTTGAGTTGAACAAAACTAGCAAATTCTGGTTTGCTACAGAATTTTCCCCATCACCTAAGAATGCAAACATAATGCTTCCTGCAAGTCTACAGTAATCCTGATGAGCAGAAGAGTCAAATGTTTCATTTTACAGTATTACTGTCAGTTCCGGCATTGCATATCAGGAACCTGCTTTCCCTCCCAAAAACAATTATGGGATTCAAACCCATGGAAATAAGTATTGGGCCTTTATTATTTAACTACTTCATTTAGGAATTTATTTTTCCTTGCTGTAGTTAAAACTAGAAGTTACTTCTTAATAAAAGTATAGCTCATCATTCAGTGGTTTTGTGCAGGATCTGTATAATTGCTGGAGGCTGGGGGTCAGGGTTAAAAATCTCTATTGCCTAGGAGACCTGGGAATAATAGAAATGCTTCTCAAATTGCAGCATTGGTTATGGCAAGTAACAATGTGATCTTTGAACTGTAGGTACTTCCTTGTTTCTGCTGTAGCTCTTCCTTGTGATGCAAGGAGGTTTCTGACTGAGGCTCATGCTCTGAGTCCAAGAGAGGTTGAAAGTGTGAGGGGAAAGGGGAATAAAGACTCCTGGATTTTTGATGTTTCTGAGCTGGAGTAACTGAAGTGTTGATACTTCTCAGGAATGAGAAAACACTGTTGCTTATTAAATACTCCTAGCAGGCTTGTTGATGTAGTCAGGGAAGGACTCAGGGAGATCATAAAAAAACAGATGTAATGGGAGAGGGAAAGAAGATGATGAAAAAGTAGACTGGGCAGCAAATAAAAATAGAAAGGGAGAAGGATAGAGAAGGGCAAAGAGAAGGCATTTTTAATTTCGCAAATCACCGTGCTTCTTTCTGCCATCTAAACTATTTTTGAGAAAAATGTCTGCTCTGCAGACCTCTCTTGTTCTTTATTCCTTTGGCACTCAGTGCAGCTCTCATTCATTTTTCCTACCTTCAGCTAGTTTAGAGGTAGAACTGTTAGATTTTGCTGGGATAGGTGAATTCTTCATCTGTCATTCTTTCTGCAGTACATCAGTAAAAAAGAGGGTGAATTGAAGACTGGCATATTCAAATTGTTTTAGGAAAATTTCTGCACTAACACAACTTGTGAGTTTGTGGTTTGTTTTAATGGGGTAAATAAAGCATTGCTGGATCCTATGTTTTGTGAATCACCTTGTTTTGAAAAGTAAAGGGTTGCTGAGTCATAGGTGCTGTTCATAATAAAATATTACAGAGAAATTAAATTGCATTAATATAAATAAAGTAACCATTTTTATTTTAAAAATGACTGAATTAAAACAGCATAATTTTAATAGAATGAAACATGATGTGCAGTGTCATATAACCTATTTTGAAATTATAAGGAGAACAGGAAATATTTATCAGTTTTTAAAAAGTTTTAAAATGCTGCTAAATACTGTCAGTGGCTATTACTGATTAATTATTACAAATCCAGATATCCTTTGGATTCCATATCAGATGTTCAGGTGCATATTCGTGTGCATGTGTGTGAATAGAAATATTGTGTGTATATTTTTATTTACTACATATCAGTTGTTGAAAAATATTTTTATTGGCTCACAGAAAATAAAGCTTGCTGTAGTATTCACACAAAATTTAAGCTCTTTCTGCTGGCGTATTTAACAAATGGGAATTCTAGAGCAGTATCGCTCATGGCAAGACGTAGACATTTATTGTTCTGTATTTGTGATAAAAGGATTTTGGTAAAATGTGAACGAGGAACTACATAAAATTTAGCTATGTTAATTTCAGTTTTTATTACAGGTGCTAGGGAGAAAAGTGGCTGTGTCAAAAATAAGATAATAAAAGTGGTAGGAGAAATAGCCACTTGTGTTTGAGCCTTTAAACTTCATCCATTAATAGCTGAAAATATGGGTTCTTTTATTTTTCAAGTTCGTCGTAGTATCCTGGCAGATGATGGGTAAGTATGGAAAGGAGTTTTGACGTATTTGTCTTGATACTCACGTGACTAAATGCTTCCACCAAAGGCATGACTCAGCTTCTACAGCTGGTGGCTGAGACACCAATTTCTTGACAATTGGTGGCAGCCAGTTTGGATTCAACTTTGTCAATCAAAAAGGGCCATTTGTCTCTGTCATGTCACTTTCTTTTGTGGTGCACTGTACGAAACTCCCAGCTTAGAGAATCAGGTGCCCTTGCAGACAGCAGCGAGGCCAGGCCACACAGTGGACCAATTGCCAGCCATCCTCAGTACAAAGCTGAGAGAATTACCAGCAGTCCCAGAGGGAAATGCAAGGGGCCTGGCTATGACTGAAATAGCTGAAAAATTTGGAGCAGCTAGAGCTGTGATAACTAGTACAGCTCATGGAGTGTCCAAGCACTAATTATAATTTATCAGAAATGTGTTTCATTTTTCGTATTTTAACCTTGTATGATTTGTAACCCTAGAAGGAACAGATTCAGAACTTCAAAAACTTCAAAAATGCGGAAATGCAACCACCTATAGGGTTTATTTAATTACAAAAACCCTTTCTTGTTTTCCAGCCCAAAGGAACTTTCGTAGTTATGATTTTATACTTGTGATAGAAGACAGGTGCATCATTAAGTGTTGGTCCTTGCACATCTATTTCTTACATGTTACCTGTTACACTACAGAACAAAACTGCCTGGAAGTCTGGGACATTTGTTATTTCCTAACTTCACCAACATGACCTGTTCATTCCTATTTTATGCAGTGATTGCATTCTCTTCTTGCCTGTCATTCTCAAGGGAAAGTTTATGGTTGACTAATTATGCCCAGAAGTGTATGGTAGTAGGGCAGCTTCATGCACGTTTCCAGTATCCTTGGCTTTGAAAAAGTTAAAACAGCACCATTCCCATCTCCTCTTGAGGAATACATATTATTTTTTCAGTGTATGAGAGTGTTGTGTGTGCTTAGAAAGGCCCTTGGTTAGTCAGGTGGCAGCCTCCTATGGTATCTTTTTTTTTTTTTTTAATGGGGTAGGAAAAAAAGGAAGAAAATACTTCAGCTTGTTCATTGTTTACAAACACAGGAAAAACACAATGTTGGGTGCAGAAGGCATGAATAGCGGAATGAATATTTGTTCACCAAAGGCTTTCTGGAGAAATTGGGCAAATGGGAAAAATTTTCTCTTGTGCATGGATGATTTTCCATTCAGAAAGTTGTATTTCAGGATAGAAATTGATCATGATTCTGGGTAGCAAGGTGGGAAGCATTGGCTGGGCCATGTAAGGTCTTCAGTACTTAACTTGATACTTGGTTATAACACAGCTTGGCACATTCAGTCCACTCAGGATTCCTGGGGAGATTTGCCATTTTTCCTAATGCAGGTATGGCTTTTATTTTAACCTTGGGAGAAGTAGCAATCTCTAAAAAGTCCTGCTGTTTCGATAAACGCAAAACTAAATAGTACAGAGCTATTAAAGGAGACTATAATGTGCAACAGCGGCTAGGAGCTCAGCTCTGTCGTGGAGTGAGAAGCAGAATTATTCTGGAAAAAGATCTGTGCACAAGAAAACGACTTGTCTGCTCATAAAATCAACATAGTCAGTGAAGTGCGATGTAAACCACTGTGGGACGTGCCTGCAGTACTTTGATTTACATTTGAAAATTTGCAAAACAGAGCTTACTTATTTATCACCAGTTCTATTACATTGCATTTAGCAATTTGACTTTCTCTTGTGGCTTGACTTTCCCTGCCAGATTCTGGATCTAGGAGTCCTATTTTCCTTTCAGGGGGATTTTCTAGTATGCTCTCAATTTGTTTGAAACTGTCCAGCCAATTACTGCTGTTCTTTAGATCTGTTGTTTGTGTTTTTAATGAGGATAGTCAATATAGCACAATCTTCACATTTAGCACATTATCCAAATTCTTTTATAATGGGGATTGATTTTTAAGTAAAAAACGGAGCACAGGGATTTCTTGTTACTATTGATTTACCTAGTAATACGTTGTGATATTTAAGTTTATGCTGTACTACTTTATAAAGTCTCTAATAATCTTGTTTGTAAGTACTATTGCATCCGTTATAGCATTATCAATAAAGCATAAGATAACAAGGGTAATTTACTCATACATTTTCAGAAAAATGTGTTTTGTTCTTCATTGCCTCTTGTTGGGTTCTTAAAATGCTTCAGTTATGTGACTGTCTTAGTTATGTGCTGTGACTGCTCAAGGTACTAGGTAATTTCAGCTAGGCTTCTTTTCTCATGGAAGTTTGAATTAGATGATTCTTCAATGTCCCTTTCAACCCAGGCTGTTCTAATATTCTGTGATGCTGCGTGACTCTTAATAAAAATACAGATTTATTTCCAGAGTAAAAAAGTGGAGTGAATATTACAATATATTCTCATCTTTTCTGTGTGTGTAACAAAGAGATGATAGACTTAGGCATGAAGTTGGTCCTGGTTGAAGTCTTGTATATAACCAAATTAGCAAAGAAGGGGTAGAATGAGAAAAGGTAAAAAATGGGTTTGCTCATTTGTAGGCTTTAGTTTCTGTAGTTTGACAGACTTCGCTTCTGTGCCTTCTAGTAAGTAACACTTCATTACCTGGATAATTTGCATGACAAATTGAATGAATTTCTAAATAAAAAAAATAAATACAGAATACTTGAAAAGTATTATTTTGGGGTTGAATGTCTTTTTTTCTTTTTTTTCTTCGTTTATTCCATGAATCAGAAGTACAGGCTACCCAGACAGAGTCAGTAGCCTCTTCCAGCTCAAGATTGTTAAGGTATTTGGTTTAAGACCCCAATTTAACCTTCTTTAAGAGCATAGTTGTTGCACAGACTAACTCAAAATGTTTCTGCTCTGATGGTTATCCTCTAAGAATTTTAGAAGAAAAGTTAGCTTTCTAGCAAGTGTTGGATGATGAGATCTGTGAAAACAGGAAAGAAAATCCCAAAGGATGAGAAAGAAATCCCCTTAAGGTGAACATCCTGTATATGCAGCCTATCTTGTATGGTTGAAGTGCTCTTTAGAATAAGCTGAAGTGTAGTTGTCTAGAGCTTTGTTTTCCAACATCAGCAGGCAGGAGAAATATGTTAAACATGGTCAGTGTCAAAATCTCCATCTTATCTGTGAGTCTGTTCTATGTGATTTACAGCAGCTTGTTCCAAATTGCAGCTCATGGGCCAGTCTGGCCTGTAGCATGATTCCTTGCATTCATCCTCCCGCCTTTTCTTCAGAGAGGATGGACAGTGCCTCTTCTGGGCTTGAAAGTCAAATGACTCTATTTATATATAGGCAGCTCCTTGGAGGAAGACCTATTACCACAGCAGTACTGACTGAGAAGTGATGGGGATTAAACAGTGGCATGCCTCGTTATCCATGTCTTGTGTGTTCCAGTCACAGTTTCCTCCCTGGAACAACTCACAGCTAGGCTGTAGGAGTGTCGTAGTTGTGATCTGGAAGTTCAGTTACACGAATGGAGTCAGAGATTTATGGTTCTCTGTAAAGCGTGACTGACACTCTCATCTGAAAGAAACATTATCTATACCACTGAAAAACAGTGGTATAGATAAGGGTAGGAGGGTCTTTACCTGAATAAAGAATAACAATCTGACATTACATGGAGACAGTTTGTGCAAGACTTTTGAAAGATTCTTGCTTTGTCTTTGGCTGAACACCAGTAGGGGTTTTGTTGACTCAGTTGAAGAATTACTTGCAATGTCTTCTGATTGATTTCCACCTCCTTCATATATCATTTATTCTATGTCCTTGATTAGTCCCACTGAGGTACACAGGACAACTGTTGTATGTCGAAGTACCTTGACTATTGAACTAATTTTTTGGCCATGCCCAGAGCTACCCAACAGTCATCAGGTCATTTGACAGCCAGGATGCTGGAAGTCTTTGGCTGTACCATTAGTCCCCCTAGTTCCCTCCCTCCCTGCATTGCGCCCTTTTTGTAGGTTTTTGTTTACTACCATCTTTCCTCATGTTGACGCTTAGGCTTAGAACTTCTCTCTGCAACAGAAAGCTGTTCTTACTTTATATGTATTTGCAAAACCTTTATTTCTTGACTGAATTCCTCCTTAAAACACACATCTTTTACAACCCCATCACTGTGTGCATGAAAGAAAAAACCAATGTTGTGTATATTAAACTAAAAATGTACCAATTTCATTGCCTGTTCTGTACTGAGCACCTAATTCACATTCCCTCTTTTTGTTGCATGTTTAAAGTTGGTTTGGACAGTGGTCACCTCTTTCAGTGGTTTGCCAAGTGTCATGTAGGTTGATTGTAGTAATAGGATCCTGTTAAATTTTAGCTTTTGCCTTTGAGGCTGTAACTGTCTTCAAGAAGGGATCAATACCACAGTATTCAGCTCCGAGTGAAAGAGGTAGTTGTTCTTATTCTGTTGACATCTTTTCTCAACTCTAATCTGTCTGCTGTAATCTAGGACCCCTTTTCAAGGGAGATCTGTAACTAAAATGAAGAGTTACTGCAGATCAAGAGAGAGGTCACTTGGCAAATCTGGGTGAGATTAGCATACTGCAGGCTTTTTTCTTCAGCCAGTGCTGCAGTTTCCTCATTTTGTGATACTTGCAAATCAATGTAAGGATAAATAAATAGAATTTTAAGTACTGGCAATTACAGCATTGTTTTTGGAATAATTGTGATGAGTATTTGCTTGGGATTTTGTACTGCTTTCAACCTGGCTTACTAATACTGTGTTGTTTTAGCACTGCTGTATTCCTCACTCACAGTACTTTTACTCCCCTTAAAAGTCATCTGAAACAAACAAATTTGAGTCTGTTGACAGCATATCCATTTGTCCGAGTTACCTCCTTTGAACTGTATCAAATTAGTCCACATGTTCCTGGGGTGTCTGCTACAGGGTATTTGAATGACTGAGAAAGACATAAGAATTTTGCACAATGGTTCTTTCTAGACTCTGAGAGATACTTAGGGAACAGGGAAAAAGTTGTGTTGTACTGATTTTATATAGGCTTTCTCTTGTGTTGTCAGATCCCTTGAGTAATTATCCTGATAAATAGGGCACCGGTTTTTTTATTTGCCAGCTGTAGAGGTCCGAAGACTACACAATTAGTATATAAAGCTATTATGTAAATCTTCTTTGCCCCAGTTTAAGTTAATGCTCTACATATGGCATGCCTGGAAGGATGAGAATTCATGTTCACTCCTTAATCAATGCATAACTGTGCTGCTCTTTGTGTGTTTCTAGAATAGGAGAGCTGGTCAAGGGGTTTGTAAGTACTGAAGCAATCATTTTAGTTTTTCATGTACAGGGTACAGATGACTCACTCCTTCTGTGTTTTAGCACTGACATGAGACTGTTCTGTAAATAGCACATATCCAGAAATAGGACATCTCCCACCCCCATTAGCTATGAAATCAAGGTAATGTAGCTATTTAATTTTAAAACAAAAAGCAGGAAGAAATTTCATTACCAGTGGCAATCTAGAATTGCAATCTGAGATAAAGGAAAAATTTATTTCCACTTCTTGACAAGAGGCCAGGTTACTAGTTGTCATCTAGTTGATAAAGAAAAAAGAAATAAGGGTGACCTAAGTGCCAAGAAGACTGGTGGGAGAGGAACAGGGGGTTTTCTTTTTTACTTTTGGAACAGCCCTTCGAGATTTTGCAATAAAGTCTGGGAGTTTCCGAAAGGGTAAAAAAGTATAATTGGTAAAAGTAGTTTTCAGGGTAGTGTGCTGATAGCTGAAAAGTTTGAAAGAAGTTTTGTTATGCTGTATGTTTTTTTGTTTATTTTTTTGTGTAGAATAGTCATGTTGTGACTAAGAATTCCTTGATTACACAGCTGAGAAAGGAGAGAGTCACATCTTGATGTCTCTCCTAGAAATTCTGGATTCCTATCATATTTACCTGTGTCTCTCAAGCTGGATGCAGACGGGGAATAAGAAAGAACCCAAATCAAAGAAGGGAATGGAAGGCAAGCATGAAGTCCTGCGCCCAACATGGAATTAACTCATGCAGTAACTACAGGATGGGGGCAGACTGTGTGGAAAGTAGTTCTGCAGAAGACGACCTGGGGACCCAGCTTGATGACAAATTTGACGAGAGTCAGCTGTTTGTCTTCAAAGCAAAGAAGGCCAATTACATGCTGGGTTGTATTAGCAAGAGTGTAGCCAGCAGGGCGAGGTAGATGATTGTTCCCCTCTCTTCAGTGTTCGTGTGTACCCTACTGGGCCCGAGTTGGAGCTCCACAGCACAAAAAAGCCGGACTTGCATGTGTGTAGTGGTGAGCTACTGATAACCTTGGAGTAGATGTAGGGGATTCTGATACTTAAGCAGATTAATACAAATAACAAGATTCTGTATTCCAGCTACCTGTGTTGATTGTGTACGTGCTTACCCTGACTCCAGAACAGTGTGTCTGGGTGGCAGCTTCTTTTTCAGCTGAGGACTGAAGTGCCTCACACCTACTGTGTTTTAGCATAGGGTAAATGTGGCTACTTGTTGTTTCTCAGTAGTTGGTACAACTTAACTACCTGCCTCCTGGTAACCTGTGCACATATCACAGGTGAGAATTAACCTATTTAGTTAGTTGTACCTTGCAGCAGCACTGCTGCTTTCTGAATCATTCAAGTTCACATTAGTATTTTCCTCATATATTCACTGCTGTGAAAGAATGACCAAAATCTGCTCAAAGACAGAAGATCCGGTTTTATTTATGAAAATATACAATATATTTAAAAGCTCCACAGCTGCTGCATGGACATCTCTGTTATTTCTTTATATATTTTTGCTCGATCTCCACAGCTCAATTTTGAGGTTGAAGGGTGTACCAATTTCATGAGTTCTTAAACTTTCTTCTCTTATTTGGGATTAATTCAGTGATTCCCAGTGTTGAATGAGATTGTTCCTATTTACAGAATAGCCTTAAACACATGTTCAGTGCTGAAGTTTGTAACAAATGCAGAAGTGTAGATCTCTTTTTAAAGAAACTCAAAATACAGAGTAGACAGCTCTGTAACTCTTAATGTAATGAGAAGATGAGAAACGATACATGAAAACACCATACAGAAATGATTGGGTGGTGATTAAAGTGTAATCTGCATCTGGCTTGAAACCTTAATGAATTCTCTGCTGTTGTTTACAGTAAAGATGATAATGTAGGGTGTGTAGGGAAGGCAAACTAGCTCTTGGGAAGGAGTATATGTACAGACATGAAAATTACCATTTCTGAGGTGAAAGCAAATGGCAAAGAATTTAATGTGTTGGAGCTGAACAGACCCAAAAATCCCTACCTTAGAATATTGAAGTAACCAGCCCATGAAATTGTAAATCTACTGGTTAGGATTTTTTAGAATTGACAGATAAGAGGTTGTTTTATATGGCTAGAAAAGCGTAGCTGTGGTGTCTCTCTTTAAAACCAGAGCACAGATATTCCCCTGACTGCATTTTTAGTTTGATCTCAGTGCATTAGTTTAGAATGTACTTTGAAGAAGGGAGTGCTTACAGATATGGAGGTGAAGAGCAAATGACATAAAATGCATCAGGGGTTTACCAAGCGAGGTGCTAATACCACAATAATCTGCAAGGAAACTAATTTTTTTAAAAAGGAGCAGGAGTCTTTATCTGGATTTCAGAACCAGATGCACTGTTACATGGGAAAATACTAATGAAGATTAAACAAAATGAATAAGGAGTGAAAGGTGGCAAGAGAAATTACTGATTATGTTGAGCACTGGAGTAGTAGACAGGAGTGCTGAACAGGAAAAGAAGATGCATTATATGGATAGCATGCAAATGTAATGCCCTCACTTATATCTTGGAAATAGTATTGTTTGAAAATGACTGATGAAGGGAAAGAATGGAATGTGTCGTGCTGTCAGCTGCAAGATGATTATGAACTATGTGTGTGATGCAATCCTAAAGGAGAGCAAATAGTGATCTTAAAAAGGATCAGGCAGGAAAGGTGTTTTTGCAAAATTGGGAAATGCTGAAACCATTGTACTTTTGTAGCTTCCCTGCAATGCTGTAGATCCAGAACACTACATACTGTGTTCAGAAAAGGTGATTGTAATGTGGAAAATGAGCAGAGGAGAGGTATTGCTTTGGCATGTTTGGTTATTGAAGTAGTGGCAGAGGAGTGGCGTGCTGCCTTCTGTGGAGAGAACAGCACAGCTTTGGATAGAGATGCATATGCTGAAAGGAAGTACAGTACCATCCTTGAGGTCTAAAACACATTGCCAAAAATACTTTTCTGGATTATGAGACATTTAAACATTTGATATTCTGTAAAAGATTGAAGGTAATACTGTTTAAGTCTGTTAAAAAGACTGCTGTATTAGGAAAGTCCCTGGTAAGTTTGGGTCTTTCCTTAGGATGGACAGCGTTGCTGCTCTTGGAGAGTAAGCTGCTCCTACTCTTTCTCATTTGACCTGGTGGCAAGAAAAATTACAGTTGCAAAGTTAGAATGCTGCTTGGCTTGAAATGTACAAAGTAGATGTTTAGAGCATTATCTGGATAGTTGTGTTATTTATTGAAGGAACCTCTTTTAAACTCTGAACTATAAACAGAACTCAGAGTTCTTGAATCCCTTCTTCCTGACATTCTAATTTGGCATTCGTTCAGGACAGAAGGAAGCTGAGCTCTCTACTTTCATGACACCTCTCAACTAGTTGCTTTTCAGACTGCTGTCTGATACCTCTTTACAGATCTTCCGGGTTTTGTATCAGTAAAGAGTTGTCATAACTCTGACTAAATTTCTCCCTCTTTTTTGATGGTTCAGTTTTCAATCTCTTCTAATGTCAAAACACTATTTGTTCTGCTAACCACAGTGCTCAATAGTACACTGAGCATGGAATTTAAATGTAAAACAGGATGCTTCATAAACAGCTGAACTAATGAGGACTACTTTTCTATTGAAATGTATCCTGTTATCCTGATTTACCTCTCTGCAAAACATTCACAGATCTCACTCACATCACCTACTTACTTGGAAAACTAACAACAGACAGGGTGGTTAGTGCAAACCCATTTACATGCTAAAGTATTGGATAAAGACTTTCCTTCAGTTGGAATGCTCACTTTTTCCTTCTTGGTATACTTTCTTAGTTGCCACTTTACACGAAATTATCAAGAATTTAATCTATTGAAAATGCTGACACTGTCAAATTTAAATTATACAGAAGTTATGAATGGGAAATATCTAGAGAGGTCAAGCATTCCTTTTCAGAAGAAAAGAAGTTGAAGACCTTCTGAGGAAACAAGTCTGCAGTCACTTCAGATCTCAACTATACCTAATAGAAGAGGTGAATGTCTCTGTGTGTTTTCCTTCACAAATGATTTAAAAAATACAGCTCTGAAAAGTCTCATGAGGGGGAAAATAGGTGATGCAGAAAGTTGTGTGGTGCAGGAGAGACAAGTTCTTATTAGGTCTCTCTATCTCGATCCTGTGTGCTAAGTGCTTGCAGGCAACAGAAGCATTTCTTTGGAGACATTGAGGTATGCATCTTATTTGAATCTTATTTCAGATGGTAGGAGTAAAGGACCGACAGACTTGCAGTTATTTCTAGACAATTGGTTCAAAACAGGGGAGATTCTGGAGAATCATAAAAGATTTGTTCTTTTTCCCCTAAGTCTGAATTGTATAGCCAGGATCTGGATCTTTGCTTACTGACATTGTTGCTATATAACACAGTTGACAGATTACAATGGATCTATTCTCTATTTGGTGAAAACTAAGGATCAGATATTGTTTAACCATTCTAATCAACAGACTCTCAACAACTGATGCATCTTTCTCCAAGCTAACTGAATGATAAAACTGAATGAAACAGGACACATCTTGAGATAACTGGGCTCAGGAGGCTTTCTTTCTCCTTTTTAGCTCCAAAGTGGATAAGCTGTTGATGTTCTTTTAAAAGAAGTGCTTCTGATACATGAAATATCTAATTATTTTTTAGAAATGTATTTCCTGCTCCTAAAAATACTCCGTGTATAATGTGTACATTTTAAAATGTCAACCCATTTATTGACACAAGTGTGAACACAGTAGACTTAAGCAGGTTGTGTGTTCTATTTGATACTAATTAAACTGTGTATATACCCAGAGTTAGAAGTATGTATGTTTTTCTATCATGGCTGTGCATAGTTCCGTGATTCTCTAGGTTAGTTGGATGGCTTTGGAGGTGCTGAGACACCAACAAAATTTTGTGTTATGCTTCACTGTTAAAAAGACTCCTATTTTTGAAATTCTGGATCATTTGAAAATGAAAATATTTAGGATAAATTTTGGTTGCTTGATGTTTGCAGACCATGTGTACTTTCCATGTTAGTAGAAACCAGTTAGAACAGCAACTGAATCCTCCTTTTCCTATGTGCTTTGAATTTACTGAAGTTACCAAGTAACTTGTACTAATGTACACAGTTTGAGTATTTTTTTTTCCCCAAGCACTTTCTGCAACCAGAATAAGGAAAGCAGGAAATGGGACAGAGAGGATGTGAATCTTTTCATCCTTTTGGTTGGACAGGAGCTGGATATGAAACAGTGGAACAAGGGGGGAAGTTCCTAGTAGTGTTCTTCACTTACCTGTAGAATTCACATACCTAGTGTTTCTGCTATGGACAGTCTTTTTGGTTGTAAAGAGAGCAGGTGTGTACAGTGTACAATTCTTGTTCTCCTCCTAAATTCTCATCTCACCTTGCCTGTAGATTTGCTGATGATCCTAAGTGATCTTTGCCTCAGGTTTCCCTTCTGTTTGGTAGATGACACTGCTTTCAAAATGTAATGAGTAGCAGTCAGGGAAGGTATTGTCAGCTTCCTACTCACAGCTAGCCACCAGACTCCAACTCCATCCCCAGCAGACTGCCCCTGACCAGCTGACCCACCCTTTTATAACACCCATCCTCACTGGACAGGCAAGGCTGCTTCCACTCTTTGATAATTAGCACAACTGTGACTTATCAGGGGCAGCATTACTTACAGTCCATTCTCCTACAAGAGGGCTTGTGGGTAAGCAGGGGAATTAAACTTTCACTTTTTAGGCCATGTGTGTGTTGCAAGTGGAAGGAATCCATGTTCTGTAGTCCTGGGCAAGTACAAAACTACTATTGCAGAAAATTAATTCTCAGAAATTCATTTGCTTCTAAAGACCAGGCAAGATTATCATTCTTGAATGTAGGTATCTCTAGAATAGTACCATTGTTTAAAATTTAGAGTTGGGCTTTTTCCTCTGTTTACTTTGCTGATACCTGCAGAAAGGAGTAGACATAGACTTTAACTCAGGCTACTTTTTATTTGGAAGGCTTCATTTTCATGTAAGGATTAAGTTAAACTATATAATTATAAATATAAAGGATGTATATACATGTATTTTGCGTCTTACAGGCTTTTTCATACTTTACCTTTGATTTCACAGACAGCTCTGTATGAATGATTCTTGGAAGGACAGTTAAGTGGGAAAGGTACTTTTCTTCACAGGATTGCTTAAAATGGTTGTTGAACTATGATTCTACTTCACGTTCTAATTGAAAACTTCAACTGAAAATTAAGATCAGAATTCAGATACCCCTCAGAATAAAACTGAGAGCAAAATGCTGTTTTCAGAACAGTGATTTTTAAGAGTGCTTGTTTTTTTTTTTTCCTCTAGGTCAGTAGCAAAACTGTCATCCTTTTCAGTGAGAGTATAGCTGGGACTGTACTGAGCATTTCTAGAGCTCTCAATACTTTGTCTAGAGAAATACTAGGGTGGAAATGGAAGATTTTCACACATGGATAAAACAAACCAACCCTCTCTAGATATTTGGAAGACTAGCCAAACACAATGAAGGTTACCTGGATAACCTTTACTCTGTCAGTGTGGTGCTGCCAGCTTCTCACATGTTTATCTGCTTACCTTGTTTTGGATAGCAAGTCTTCAATGAACTGGTTTACTAAGTCTCAGATGAATTTTTGCAAGACTGCAGATGTCTAAAATTGGAAAAGTTGCTGTAGATTTTGTGCGCTGTAAGCAAGGATTTGTACAAAGTGTGCGTTGGCCACATCCATGTTTTGTTTTCAATGCTCTTCCTTACCTGCTTCACAGTGCTATTCAATCTTTGTACCCTGAGAAGTGTGTGAAAACTACAGAGGTACAGTACAAAACCTTCCCCAGTATCATCTTGTTAAAATCACAGGATAGATGGTCCAAAAATTAAAAAACTAGTCGCCCACAGAACCTTTAAACAGACAATTTCAGAAGCAGGTAAGACCTCTGCTGTAGAAACACCTGCTTTCTTGATAGTTCTTGCTTTTGAATGATGGTAGGAGAATGAGTGAATGATTTCAAATTGATACAAGATGCCCAAAAGGTACTGAATTTATTAGAGACAACAAAGTTATAGCACAAGCTTTGTTTCTTTATGAAACTTAATTAAAATCACAGGTGAGGTTTGGTTTTAACAAGGTGGGAGTGTGTATTTTGCTGATAGCATGTGTTTTCCAAGAATGAGAACATGGTAATACTTTTGTAACAGTGTTACTCTAGTTCTGTTCTGTGTTCTGGAAGCATTCTTTTGCTGTTTATTGAACCTTACCCACCACGATTTTTTTTTTCCTCTGAATTATTTTCCATTTTTATCAATAGCTAAAATTGGCTGCATTTGTTCTGTTTCATCTTCTGTTGTCCCTGTGGACTGGAATGTGTGTTGAGCTTATAAACCCCTTGGACTGCATGAAGACCTAATTGTTTGTGCAACCTGACTTTTAATAATGACACTCAATTGGAATGAATATTTAAAAATGCACATCATCTATACTCTAATGCCAGAGGCGAGCTCATGCTCACTTTGTAATAGGAGAGGTGATCAATACAAAAATTATATATGTGTAATTATACATACAAGGGTTTTTTCTCCTACTTAGTATTTATGCTCATTCTTTTGTGCTCTTAAACTGGTTAAAATTCTTATCTGTTGATAGTCTACAAGCGTAAAGTGCAAATCAAATGGATGTGAAATTACTTTCCCTCAGAAATTGTCAACAAAGAGCTATTCTCTCACTAGATCATGTATATCAATTTTCTTGCAAACATGATATGAAAGTATGATTTTCTTTTAGTTTTTTTGATTGTTTTTCAAAATGTTGAGTATCAGGATTTTGAGTAGGCATTGATTGTTTACTTTGAATAGATATAAATGGTATTATTTGATTTCCCAACAGCTTCAGACTTTGTACACATGTGTACATAATTCAGTAGTGATCAAATAAATGCAAATAGCCTACTTTATTTTTTTTTTTTTTAAAGAAGAAAGGTAGTAGGAATGTGGATTGCATTCTCCTAGCTTCTGCGGTAGGAATTATACTACTGAAGTTAGGGCTGGCAGTTAAGTATGCAGCCGTTTCATTGTCCTCTTAGGCCTTAATATTTGGGTCACCAGGGCAGAGGACTGGACTGAGAACAGAGTAACTACTACACAGACTGTCTTCTAAACCTTACAATATATCATCTTCCAAGTACAACAGCATCTCAAAGGAATACTGGTACTTTATATGCATTATTAGTTTGGCTGCACCTTACTTGACTAGGGCTTTTTGAGTTATTAGTATTCAAACTACTGTGATAGCAACTGATAAGGGCTATAATGAGCGATTTGTAGGAAACATGGTAATACTGACAGCTTTGAAACCAGGTGACTGAAAGGGCAATGGGATGGTCTTTATCAGGTCTCCACATATGGTAAACAGTCTTGATTAACCACCCCCCCACCACCCCCGCCATGAAATAACTCTTGGACAGCTGCTGCTCTTTCAGCTGCTCATTAGCTGCTACAGGAGAAGCCCTGGGACTTTCAGGGAGTGTTGCTGTATCCTGCAGCTCTGGGTACCTCCTGCTTAAGCCAAAGCCACTGAATTTCAATTCTGGCGTGGTATTTACATGCCCCAAATGTGACTGAGGTGTAGAACATGTGAAAATTCCAACTCTCCCTGTAGTTAGGACAAGGTGCAGAAGCGACAGGCATAGGAGTGAGCTGAAGGTGCTTGTTTTACACCACCTTCTTCTGTTAGCAGTGGAATAACATTTGAATTCGAAAAATTGGTATTTTTCCCTCCCCTGTACTTGGATGATACCTTTTTGAAGGAGATTGCTCCTTCCCCACCCCCAGTAGTGTCCTGGCATTTGGATGTGGAAAGGAATTGTTTTATTACAAACAAAAGTATATCTATTAATAGTAAATGAAGGTCAATGAATTTCAATGTAGGTAGTATATATTTTTATTTTTAAAAGGTTTTGTAGAAATAATTTTAATCAGGTAAATCACAGTCCTGAATTAATTTTGTGTCATGCAAAGGATTTCATCAATATGAATCCATATTTCCTGACTGGAAAAAAGAATTCATGAAAAGAAAACCTAAAAAATTACCTTGTCTCAGAGGGCTTCCATTTTCCCACTTCTGCCAGTTGTGCCTTACTAACAGCGTGGGTCTGGGACCATAGAAAGTGAGTCAAGCCAAGTGTGGTTTTCAGTCTTTCCAGACTGAATTCCTATGTAAATAGTTTCACAACATAATTTTCAGTACCTTTTATCCTGTTTGATCTGGTTTTCAAATATGGAGATAACTGCAGTGTTTATTCATATGAATAGACCCTTGGCCAGTCTTGTGGCCACATATCAGTAACTATGATATATGATTTACATTCAGTAAATCAATTTTGTCTCAGAGAGTGCATGAGGCTTCTTTCTACTTTCTTGAAGATAGAAACAAATACATCTCATGAACTCTAGGTGGATTTATATATGTACATGTATGCTGATAATCTAGTCAAACCTTCAACAGTTTCACTTAGTTTCAGTGCATCAAAACTGGGATTGAATTGCAATGTTATTCTAAAAGATGTTGTTTCTTCATATCAGAATTGATAAGATCTTGTAAAAAATTAAGAAAGTAAAATTCTGGTACCTGTTGCTATTCCAAGATTCTGAAGGAAGGACACAGCTCATTATCTTTCTACCTGATGCTTAAGAGATACTGGGTTGGATGTACCTCCTTCTAACTGCTGTTCTAGAATTGACAGCCTTCTTAGTAAGGCTAAAGTTAAGGTTTGAAACCATAAGAAAAAAAAGAAAGTAAATTTTAAACTACTACAACATGATTGTAAAAAAACATATATAACGTCAGAGTGGTTTGGGGACATTGTCTTTTCCCCCAAGCTGTTCTCACACTGTCCCTCCTCTCTTCTCATTCTTCCCTGCCCCTGTCTTAAACTTGACTTTACTAAAGGAGTGGAATTGCCTCCATGGTAAAAAAGAATTTTCTCAAGGACTGGCTTCAGCCTATAGTTGCATTGCTAGAAAGCAGAGATGTATAAAGCTAGATCTGGTGTATTTGCAGGCTTTTTTTCCTTATCCTTGGCAAGTTCTGCTTTCCTCTTCTTTCAGAGACTGTGAAAAGGACTGCACTGAAAATAGGTAATACTGAGCCTATTATTTAACTAGGAGATGCAGAAAACACATGCACAGTTTTATTTGCAGGTTCAAAACGTCAGAGTGGTTTGGGGTTGACAGCATCTGTGAAGTAGTTGCTTTTCCTGCCCTGAAAGGTAGAAATGGCCATAGCAGACAAACTGGATAATTTTGAAAATGCACGGTTATGGACCTCATATGAGAGATGCACCGTGTGGTAAAATGGTGTGGTATTTCTCCAGAGCAAAGTACCTAAATACAAATGTCTCTGCTGTTATACTGCCTATGTTCTTGCATTTTGTAGTATCAGTCCCCTTGGTCACACCAGTGAGGTAACAGCTTGGATTATGCGCTTCATTGTTCATACTTCGTGTCTCATCATGGAATACAAATACCAGGTTTTCCAGTGCCCAGAGGAATTTGTTTCAAATGCTTTTCTATTCTCTTGACAAAGAAGAACAGGCAGCTCCATCCATGCCTGATGTACTTTGTTTAATGTATCATCTCTGCGAGACACATTTTGAAAGGGTGCAGCCTTAAATACGGCGCTGTCAAGGAGAGTTATGGCTACAACTTCCATTACTGCTACTTGCAGGAGCAAAGAGATGAGGCACAGGAAACATGCAGTAATGATGGACATGTTGTTCTGATGCACGCTACCGTAGCTGCAGTCACTGAGTTAGTGGAAGAAGCTTCCCAGAATATAATGGCATATCACAGTCAGAATGCTCATGGGAGGAATTACACCATTTGAAAGTTTTGTTAAAGAGAAAAGAAAAAAAATCTAACATCTTAACAGCTGTTGGAATTATGGCCTTCCAGCAGTTAGTGAACTGAGATGGAAATGAGCCAAAAACTAGACCTAAAAACATTTGTATGCAGTTACCAGCCTTTTTTTTTTAATCAGAATGATCTGACTTTAGTAGCAAAAGTAGTGACATCAGTGTTTTGTATCTCCATGGTAGTTGTGCCGTCGGCCATCCCACACAAAGCAGCAGACAATTTCTTCCAGAAACTGCCAGCTGCAGAATGCAGTATCTTCACAGCATACAGAGTTTGTGCAGAGAATAAGGCGTGGAGAGTGTCTTCTGCTCAGTGCAGAAAACTTCCTGGTGGTCCCACTGCATTTGGCATAATGGGAGACACGGTACTGCAACTGTAAACAACCACTTGTAATACACTTCTCCCATCACTTAAAAAGGCACTTGGAATGAATTTTAAAAAATCGTCTGAAATTCTGTGGTACTAGCTGGGACTGCTCTAATGTACATGATGCAGCTAGCTTTCTAAAAATACAGATCTGGCAAGTGAACCCCATAGTGTAGAAAAACAGTGGATACTATTAGATGTGAATTTCTGTGATTTAATGTTAAATGCCACCAATTTAATATTAATGCCACCACCATAATACAGGTTTGCTTGCCCTTTAAGATTGTTACCATCTTGTGTCAGCATCCTACAATAGCTGAACGTCACTGTGAGCACTGTGGAGGAGTATGGTACTTCTTCCTTCGCTTAGGCTAGAAAGAGCTGAAGTTTGAATAAGAAATGCAGATGCGTGCAGATATATGTGGATGGCTTGAACACTGGGAGGTACTCTTCTGTAATTTCTATAATATTAAAAAAGTCTTCTTCGTGCCACTGTTACAAAGGTTTCACCAATGATAGGAGGAATAGTTAATCCTTTAACTCAGTGTATAGGAGTAACAAATACGCTGGTCTGTTGCAGTGTATTCTTCCAGTGTGCAGTGCAGGCTGTAGCCGTGAAGGCAGCTAGAATGGGATCCTTATGGCCCTGGTGTCTCAGTGCTTCTCTGTTCCTAGAGAGCTGAGCTGCCTTTGTAACAATCCCTCGTTTTCTGGGAGATCACAGGAGACTGACAGTTGGAGGAGTCACTCAGTCAATGCTCTGTCTGGCTGCAGTGCTTGTGTGTTGTGCCTAGGATGTCCTTACGCCTCAGTCTCTGTACTTAAGTGGAAGTCCTCACAAAGGGCTAGAGCATCTGTCAAGCAAACCTCTCAGTATCCTGCTCCTCTTCAGTTCCTGCTCCATTTTCCTTTACTGCTTTCTCACCTTCCACTTACTAGCAGCACAGTAGCTAGGAGATTCTGAGAATGTTTAATTGTATCAAAAAAGGAGGGGGGGGTGGGGCAGGTTGTGGATAAAGTTGTTCTCAAGCAAATGACCAGATGACTGCAGCTTTTGCAGTCACTTTCTAACCTTTCAATTACCTAACTGCTTGCTAGAGTACCTAATGTTCCTTCGAGTTATCATGCTGATTTCTCAGTGATGCTTTATAAAGAAACTTGCACTCTGCTGTTGTGTTTTAATATTTATATGCATAAAGCTTTCCAATAAATGAATTTTGATTCAAAAGGAAGTATGCAGAGGGCAAAGGCATACAGACTCAGAGTTACCATGGGTAGGGCGTAGGCTTAACATTTCATGAGCACAGTTGAGGCTCAGTGGCATAGCATGTTTCAGGGGCAAGTTTTCTTCTGTCAGCAATGATGCAAGAGTTTTCCTCTGCAGAAAACTCTGATTTTCTTGCGCTTATTTTTAGCCTGCCAGGCATGTGAGTTTAACTAAAAGGGCCCTGATTTTCATGGAATATTGAATTCCACTTTATGAAAGTGGGACCTCCCACTAGGATGTCTTAAATTAGGTTCTCACAAGCAGTGATTCAAATAGCTTTGCCACCTTAGGAACTGTGTACCTCTATTATGGAATGAAGTGGCAGACAATATTGTATGTTCAACAGAGATATGCCATTTGAGGTATAACACTTGAAGGAATACATACAATTCCTGCTTACAGAGGGTCTGTGTAATACAATTCATCACTACATAGACATTTTTATGGATGTTAAAAATCTAACCATTATTTGAGACAAAGACAAAACAAACAGGCTTAAACCCACAAGTAATATGAATAAGTAGAAGTTTTAAAAAATGAATAGTATGTGAAATGACTCAGTAAGTACTATCAGGAGAACTCTGGAATAATCATAGCATAAGAAGCAAAGAGAAATTACTCGTATTCATAAGCACTGCTGCTGTATAATTATCAAAAGGCTGAGTCAAAACCGAGCAAGTCTGTCAAAAATTCAGCATGTGTCAGGAATTATTTCCTAGCTAATAAATAACATGGCAAAAATCTTCCCCTGAAGAAATTACCAGCTCCTTTGCATATCTGAATGGTATGTAATGGGAATAATCGAATACAGAGTCAGCAATTGTGTGAGGAAAGAAGCCACATTACTCCTTTTATTTTTGGCTGTGCCTGAGGTCAGAAGTTCCTTTGTTCTTTCTTTACCTCCCATTAGAGCAAACATAGTCTGCTTCTTTTCTCTTAAGGCTCTTCTTTTCCCCGTCCAACTTCTTTTTGCTTTGTTTAAATAAAGTAGAAATGTCTATCTGTGTTGCGAACTATGAATGTGTGGGCTCATTATTTTCAACACTTCCATGGTAATGAAATGTTGCCTTATCCTACGTTGTAATTCTTTTCAAAGGAAAAAACCTGATTTTAAAGAGGCAGAGTAGTGGACCTATAATTTATTGAGGTAAAACTTCAAACAGTAATACTTAATGTATATGTTGTTTAAGCACTAACCATGCATTAAGTGTTTACAGTATATAAGCTGTTTATGTAGTAACATGCTTTAATTACCAATGCTTCCACAAATTTGCATACTAGAGCTTTGTGGGAAATTGACTCCCTTTGTTTTGTCTGTCAGCTTTCAAGCTTTTTGTGGCCCATGTTATTGTTTGCTTAAAAGTTGTTACTGCTCTGTTACATTCAATAGGGAATCCATTCATTTGCTGTAGGTGCTTAGAGCAGGAAGAAGTTAATATAATTGAATGTATGTGTGATGCCATGTTTGTAAGCATGGTTCCATCTGTGGAACTGGAAGGAGGAGCAAAAATGTTTCTTGGATCACTGTTAACCAGTGTCTGAACTGTAAAAAAATGTGTGGCTGCTTCATGGTTGTCACTCTGTCTTTACCTTGACCATATGGAATTTGACAGCAGGGGTAGGACTTGCATCTGCGTGCATCACAGATGTTGGCCTCTTGCCACTGGAGGAAGGACTCTGCCTGGTTTTGGTATTCATGGATGGAGCTCAATTAGAGGAAGCTGCCACGTGTGAGAAAAGATAATTAATTACTGCATTAGTACAAGTAATAACAGTAGCTGTTACTGGCTTTTATTGACTGTACAACATTTAGTTGCTGTATCCTTTCCCAGTCGTTCATTTTATAAGACAGCAGGAAAAGACTTGCATGACAAGGGTGTTTGTACTTGAGTGACGCATAGTTCGTTTTCCTGTTTATGAACAGATTTCCCTAATCATTAAAATCCCAGCATGTAAGATGCTTAGGGATAGTTATTTGATTGTGTGGCATATGTTTTCACATGAGACTACGCAGTAAGCATGCGTTTGTGAATGGGATCCTATGATTCAGCATCCCCAAGCATGTTGGCTTCTGCAGCAAGTACTAAGTTTGCTGCCGTCAACTAGGCATGGTATGACTTTTTTCAGTGCCCTGGCCTGGGAGCATAAGTCATCATAGGTTTAGCAACTAGTGTGACAAAATATAATGGGAAAGGCCTATAGAAGGGAAAGGTGATTTTACTTCAACAAAACACATTTTTCCTTCTCATATTTACTCTTTCACTGATTTCACTTTCTTATCACATATTCAGAAGCACCAAAGATGTGTGATCAGGTGATGGAGCTGGGATTACTTACAGGGACAGGAAGGATAGAAGATGCTGGCTATTAAGTCCTCATCATATCTTCTGCATTTTTTTTCTTGATTGGTGATCACATGCAGTTTTCTTGACTGTACCTTTTGTACTCTTTAGGAGTTGGCAATGATTGCAATCTTAGCCCTTTCATTCTGTAGCATCACTTTAAGTCAGTAGGCAATGCTGCTGATTTCCGTACTGTCCTTGTCTGGGTGGTTTATAGCTCTAATCCTGTTCTTCATATTCCTGTCACCTTCTCTTAATGATTTAATTTTGTCCATTATTTTCTAAAACCAGACCTCTTGAGAAACTGTATAAGGAAGTGCAGTTGATAACTGGTGTATTTGGGGGTGTCCATCAACATGTGATATCTCTTACTGATTCTTTGACTGTTTCTTTTGGTCCTTTCACAACACATACATTTTCATTTATACTTCATTCAAACTCTTTTGCATAGTCCTGCTCTCTCCACATTTAATTGATTGATGGGATGCAAAAAATATTCTTTGCTAAAGTACAAGTGGGTTCTGTAATCCCTTTGATCTCTCTAGTTCTGGAAAGGAAGAGATACACTGTAAAAGCTAGCTGTTGTAGGTATATCCTCAGTTTTATTCTCTCCCAGCCATGAGCAGGCACATCTATCACTAGACCTGGCTGCTCAAAGCCCCATCCAACCTGGCCTTGAACACTTCCAGGGATGGAGCACCCACAACTTTTCTGGTTGTTCCAGTGCCTCAGCACCCTCACAGTAAAGAATTTCTTCCTAATATTTCATCTAAACCTGATCTCAATTTGAAGCCATTCTCCCTGTGACTACATGTCCTTTAAAAAAATCCCTCTCCATCTTTCTTGTAGCCTCCCTTCAGGTACCAAAAGGCTGCAATTAGGTCACCCTGGGGCCTTCTCCAGGTGGAACAAACCCAATTGTCTCAGCCTCTCCATGTAGCAGAGGTGTTCCATCTCTCTAATGATCTTCGTGGTTGGACTCACTCTAGACTCGCTCAACCAGTTGTCAATGTCCTTCCTGTGCTGGGAACTTCCCTCTCCCTGCCCAGGATACAACTGGCTTTTTGAGCTTTTTCTGGTCCTTTATTACTTGAAATCTTTGCCTGAAAAATAAGACTTTTATGTTCCTTGTGAAAGCATTCTGGACTAAGAAAAAGATAGAAGATACTGACTTCATTTACTTATATTGTAAATAAATGATGGGAAAGAGAGGACGACTGTGCATATATTACATACATAATAACCAGAAGAGGTAATGTATTATATGGGAGAAATTACTTCTGTGAAGAGGTTGGAGGATGTTTATTTATTTTCCTAAGAGGCATTATCAGTGCTAGAAATGTGACTCAGAATACCTATTCTGCAATAATAGCTAATCTTTTATAGAAGATTTTTGTTTCTTGCTAATATATGTGAGTGATAGCAGATTAAGCGTCTTTCCTATTTACAGACTCTTGCAGATTATGATTAGCTCTTGCTTTTCCAGAGCTAAGATCACAGCTAGTGTGTGATGAAGCAACCTTGCTTTTATTTGAGCTCAGATAGAGAAAAGGTCTTTCATTTCCTTTCCAAAATCTTGGTATTTGCCAAACAATATGAAGATGATTCAAAGAGATGTGTAAAAACCCCACTAAAATTAAAATAAAATGGTAAAAGATATTTTTAATTCTTCTACAAGCCCTGTCTTCTTTTCCCTGAGAGAAGGGGTGACTCAACCTTTCCCTTCTGGGACCTATTTTTGCATTATAATGTAGGTCATAACTTCATAAAACCTTCATATTTGAAGCTAGTTGCTAATTCTATCTGTATTAATTTTACTTCTGAATCTGAGACTTTGTAAGACCTTGTTTTGACTGCATGTAACTTATGTGAAAGTCTCTAAATCTAGAACTTGTGACCTTTAATAGAAAATGAGCTTTTTTAGCTTTTTTCTCATGAAATCAGAGAAGAGCCCAGGTTCGAAAGGGCTTGAAAGGTCATTTGGTCCAATCTTTTGTGGAAAAGGGAGCCTAGATGTGATTATCTAGTACGCTGTGCAGTCATGTCTTGTTCAGTCTTTACAAAAGTGGATTTATTAAAAGGTAGAAATCCCACAATGGCGAAGCATATTTTTAAAAATAAATATTTAATTTTGGACTGCCTACAGTATTGGCCTTTAGATCCCCAAAAAAAGCCTTTGTAAAAATACTTCATTTTTTTTCCTAAACTATGATTGTAACCTTCTGTTTCTGCAAAGCTAAAGCATGTCAAAAACATTAATAGGCCCTTTTTAAGGTATTGTCTTTTTAGGGATTTGATGTCCAATCTTGAGAAGATTGTCTTCAGTAAATAACTAATAGTCTACCTTCCATGATTTGGATCTAGGCTTCCATCTTCTATTTCTTTATTTTGCATTTTGATTTTTCTGCTGCCTTCCTAAAAAGCAGTAGGGTATCTCTCAGCCACTGCTTTCCATCTGTGAAGAATTTGGAGGATAATGATGCTCCCATTGGCTCTGATAAGATTTTCTTGCTGTCTAAATGTGAGAATTATGGAGATCTAAACTAATAATTGTAGTGCCATACTTAAGTGTGAGTGTGGGAAAAGTGAACTAAGCGTGTGTGGAAGGAAGTGTCTCTGTTTTGCAGTTGCCAGGTATCAAGGGAAGCAATGATTGTTGACAACTTGTAGGCATTACTGAAATAATTTTTTTTTTTACTTGGACCAGCTTGTAAGGTCATTCCTATCAGCTTCATTAGTGTCCTTTTTGCTTTTGCTGTCATCCTATTTGAGTATTGAAAGGTAGTACTGAGCTTTTTCCGGTGTCTTATTTGCAAAACACCTATTCAGGCTGTAATCTCCCTTTTTCTGATTTTCTGAAAAGCAAAGTCAAATGCTGTCTCAGGAAAAGTGATGTTAGCTCGAGTATTTATTATTGTACGTAGCTCCCCTATGAGACTGCTTTTTCCTCTCTGTGACCACAGTCCCATGTCACAGCTATGGTGTTGTGCCCTAAAACCATGATACTGTTCACTAAACAAGAAAATAAGTGTGTGTATTTTCCTGAAGCCTAGATTGTGAAAATCAGCCCCATAACTCTTAAAAAGGAGCAACCACTTCCATGTCTGTAAAGCAGAAATGTAAGCCCAAATTGTTTCAGCTTAGTTCTCTAAATTCTTCATGCACATAACCTGAGACACCTTCTTGAGTTCCTGCTCATATGCCCAAGGTGGCCAGTGTTAAATTAAAACAACCAACGTAGGCTTGGAATTAAAGAACAAGATGATTATGGTAATATCACTTCCTAAATACTGTAAGAATATGCATTGTCAGTGGAAAGGATATAAGCAGGCAGGCAAAATCTAGGTCTGCCCTGGATTCTTAGGCAACACTGAGTAGGGATGGACAAGAAAAATTTAGATTTCCATGATCCTTAGGCTAGACAGGTCTAACCAGTGGCCCCGAGCCCTGTCTGTCCCCCAGAACAGGAGGAATATAGTTCATAGTGTTTTTTTGCTTTTTAAGTAGCATCAAGCAGAGCTGTTTTGCAAGTGCTTTCTGTTTTTGTTTCTGGTGTTTTTTTGTGGTTTTTTTTTTTTTCTTTTTTAAGAATTATGTTGGAGTTTCCTCTGTGAGATCGATTCTGACCAGTTTGTTAAAAATGGAATTTATCCCTCCATATATTTATAAACTGCTGTGGAAAATGCCATTTCTTTTGGAAATGATGTTTCATTTATTTCCCAGAGCTGTAATTCAGCATTAAATACTGGGCACATGCCAAGTTACAGGACTGCAAAATAGATTTCTGAAAAAAATCCTTAGAACTGCTTATGTTTTAAAATGTTTGAGGGAAAAAAAACTAATGACTGTTTCAGTGTGACACTGAGAACTTCCTAAAAGATTAATCCCTAAATAATCATCTCTTAAAATAAGATGCAAAAAGCCCCAAAGGAGAATTAAGAAGTCTTCTTAATTGTTAATTTTAGACTGTGTGCAATGTCCAGTGGTGTTGCTAAAGAATTTGTTGATGAGTGAGAGAGCCTGAGCTGGTGGGTTCTCTTAGGTGGTGAGCTGGGAAAGAGCACCTGATAATGGTATGCAGGACTCTGTGGTAATAATGCTTTTAAAGAGGAATAATTTAGTATTGCGGTGGTGAACTTGGTCTTCGAAATCCATTTTTAAGGTTTCAGGCTGAGTCTGATAATAGACAAGGCACGTCAGTCTGCCTTGTCCTGTACTATGGAAGAACCGAGTATTTTCTGTCTGGGTGCTTTTAGACTGAAAGTCTGTAGGGACAAGAACTTGCTCTGTCTGCACACCAGTTAATAGATATGATCCTCCTATGCTAAGGTCTGTAGGCATAGTCACACATGAAGAAGTTTCTGCACTGGGAAGAGGAAAAATGTAAAAAATTTGCCATTTTGACCATAACTAAGTTTTTGTTTGTACAGTATTACTGTTATTTGCAGTACATGGATAAGCCAGGCACTCTCTCCTAGCATTCAGTGGGAGATTTTTCTCTGCCTGTTTTTCTAACGCAGCTGGCACACGCCTGCCGTCCCCTGTCGCGGCCTGCCGCCTGCCGGGGCCGTGCCGGGCCTGGCGCCGCCTCCTGCCTGCCTCCGTGCGCGCTCCAGAGCCTCGGGGCCGCCCGAGTGTCGGTATGCCTCGCGTAAAAGGTTTCTCGGGAGTGCTGGCAGTTGGAATGCGTCTAATTTGTTGCGACCTTTTGAGGGATTAACTGCTCTAGAGTTGGAGATTTGAAGGGAAGAAAGTGTTGATGCTAAATGTGTAATTTTCGTCCTCTGCGTGCTGTAAATGCAAACGCAGGAAAATGGCCCAAATAAGCTACCTTTATCAAGTACCTAATTAGCTGAGCTGTTCTGTTTCAGGACAAGACAGGTTATGACTGGGATGATAAAAAAGGGAAATATTTTATAGCTTCATTTTTAGATGAAGAAAAAACTTGGATTTGATCACAGCTGTTAATTTTTCTGACAGCTCCACAGCCTGTGACTTGTTCCTCATTGATACAGCTGTATGAAACTGTTCTTTTTCACTTTGCTTCATATTTTTTGTGGCTTCATCTTTTTCTGCTGCTTGATGTGCTACAGCTTTGTCTATGTTAACAATTACTGAGGGCCAGCAGGAGTGGATGTGTAGAGTCAAATAGTAGTGCAGAGGACCAGATACACAGGCTGCATTCATTCAAGGTTTTTACAGTAGTCTAGTTGCAGTCTTGTCCCAGCAGCTGAGCATCCTTTAGCATACCCTCTGAAATCTATCTTCTGGTTTTGTTTCATCCTAAAGGTGTCCAGTTCGTCCCCTTTAGACTCCTCAGTTGTGTAACTCAGTCTAGAATAAGAAGGAATGCTTGAGGAGATTGTGTCAAAAGGAATGAAGGTGTTCCTGCTCTGAATTAAAATGCTGATGTAAACTCACTTATTGAATTCTTTCTCAGTTGTAGCTGAAAATGCCTGCTTCCCTGTGTTTTTCCACATGGAGTCACCAAAAGGAATAGAGGTTGAATTTGTGAGACATATGTCGTGGTAGCTGTAGGGTTTCAATTGATAGTATTACTGCTATTAGCATGCTAATTGAACTTTTTTTCCCCATAAACTTTAGAATTTTTATACCTCCAAGTCATTTGTATTACTCATGTAGCAAAACAATTTTAGATGTTTTTATCCAATATCTGTTAACCTCACAGATGGCAATAAAACCTAAACAGAAAATCTAGCATGTTATAAGAAAAAAAAAAACCCTAAAAAAATACACAAAATGTGTAGATGTGATTCATTAATCTTTGTTACTGGCACTTAGACAATATTATTGAGCTACTGGGGTAAAATATTAATGAGGATTGAGGTATTGTTTAGATGAGATTTTCACTGCAGTTGGGCTCTTTGGCTGCTTTTCTTAACTTTACCATTGACGGCCTGGCGCATGAATTTTCCTTAAATTCCTAAATTTTTTACCTTAAAAACCCAAGGAAGCTCAAAGCTATTTAAATATTATGACATTTAATATAAAGTTCTGGGTACCTTTATATCAGAGTATGTTACAAGAATGTTGGAAATGGTAAAGAATTTGAGACCTTCAAAGGAGGGATGAGAATAGCTAAAACCATTTATACTGCTAAAGCATTAGTGTCAAAAGTAGTAAAATGTTCTCCAAAAGAACTGTTGTTGTGTATCACAGTTTTTCGGCTCATAAACCCTTGTGTTCATTTCTGTTCAAAAGTCGGTTTTCCCCCTGAATTCTTTCATGTAATTATTTGCTAGCATCACTTTAAGTAAGAATGACACATACACTGTTTGATCATATCATGGAATATAGCTTTGAAGATGACAAAAAAATACCTCAAGTTGTATTGCACATTCAACATTGCTTCTTCCAAAGTGTTTTTAGACACTAAGAAGACATGAGTCAACCTTTACAATTTTGCTTTGCTTCATGGAACTGGTTTATAATATTAATCTGTAAAGGTATTAACATGGATTCTTATCTGTATGTGTATAATTTGTAAGGTCTTCTCAATAGTTAAAACATTCAAACCTCTACCTTGATTGGCTACAAACTACTCCAGGCATCTGTTTATTAGAGTTTATAAACATTTTTTCATCACAGTATGTGTTTGGAAGTCAGTTAAATACATCAGAACCATGCTACCTGAATCAGACTCAGAAATTCCAAAAGCTGCATGATAAGAGCCTGAATTGTGATTAGTATCAAGAGTTGGCACTGTCATCCAGCAGATCTGTGCATTTCCAGTCATGCCTCCAAGAGTAGTACTAACCCTTGTGATTTTCTCAAAAGCCGTGAGGAGGGGAAATTTTATTTCAAGTTCTTGAAGTTCTAATAAAACTTCGGCATTCATACTTACTAAAAAAGGAGTTCAGGTTTTTATAGTTGCAAATAAAATTTGAGATACAAGCTTTCAAAGCTTTCCAATCTGAAGGTGTTGTTTAAGAAAATGAGATCAGTCCCTTCTTCCCCTGCTCTGCTGATGGGAACTCTCTTCAGTTCTGAGACACCCAAGGTTGTCAGGCTGCTAATGCATGTCGTTGAAATGGCCACTTAGGTAGAAAGAAGACATATTACCTTAGTTTTAGGGACATTTTACAGGAACACAATTTTCTGTAGCATATTTTTCACTCTGCTATACTTTTTAGTAGTCTTTAACCCTGCTATCCAGTTATCTCTAGCTTCACTTTCTTATTTAAAATGTTGCTCATTGTTGCTTTCAGTATATTTCACTGTCTCTCTGTTTCAAAATCAGTTTGTAAATGTCTTTGGCTGTAAAGATGATGTAATTTTAAGGTCAGCTATATCAATAAACATTAACTAGTTTCTTTAATCTATCAAAGTCTGTTTAAAAAAGTAAACTAATCTTCCAGCTGCTGTATGTGAGCTAGAAACTAATATATCTCACAGATTTTCAAATGTGAAACATTATTCCATAACAGAGTACATAAACTTTACAAGATATGAACAATTAACAAACAAATTGGCATTTAATCAAGTTGAAACCTTTCAGGAATAAATGTATTTTCCTTTTGAAAGAATTTTTTCTTTTAGGGATATTAAATCAAATGTAGATGATTTTGTTTGATGCCATTGAAATGCAAAACCAATAGATATGCATTTTGGAGGTTATGCATATTATTGGCACAAGCCTTTCCACTTTTTTTCTGCTTTTACAGGGGTTTTTGTTTTTTGTTAGATAAATAATTTAAAAAGTTGTGGCCAAAGAATCAACCATTCAGAACATAATTTAACCTGTAACTACAAAATTATGTCTAAATGCCAGCAAATGTCTGAAGACTGTACAGGGCATTTTTAGCATGTTATAGAAGAGGTATTTCAACAGCCTTACTGTTGAAATTTCCAACTTTGTCATTCTTAACGCACTCAAAACATGCATTTGAGCTGGTTTCACTTGTATGTACCAGAGCACCTTCTAATAACTGAATACTTCTTAAGTGTCTCTTAGTAGCATGGTATAAAAAATGTAGTCACTACAAGGTATACCTCGACATTTCCATAAAGCAAGCAAACAAAACGGGTCTTATTATTTTGAATCTTTTATGATAGATAAGGAGAAATAATTGAAAGCTTAACTTCAGGACTTCCAAATTCCAAGTTGCCTGTAAAATATGTGCAGCACATATTTTCCCAGGAATTAAATGTGAAAAAAATACCCTAGTTTTCTATTAATTTGTGTATCCCAAAGTTAACATTAGTACTATGTTCTGCAAATTATAACATCTTATAAAAATTCAGACCATTTGATTTGTGCATATTCTCTAAATTTTCAAATATTCTCAATGCAGTTTCATTGTTACATTAGAAATAAAGGATTTAGCTTGTCTTTCAGCTTTGCAATAATATATAATCACTGCATGTATTTTATATACCCATAGGTCTCATCCCCAGTAGCCAAAAAAACTAAAGACATCCAAGCCCTTTCCAGTCTTTTAAAAAAAAATCTTTTTTTATCAATTCAAAAAGTAGTTAATATAAGCTTGGCAATAAACAAAACTTGTCCTACCAGACTGTGTCCTCATAGCTGTTGGGAGAATTTTGGAAAAACAACATTATGTAATTTGTTGTCAAAATCAACCTGTCTGAATAACATTAGCTAATAATAATAATAAAACTCTGGACTACTTTTCTTGTCCTTCAAATAACTGCATTGTTATGTCCTATATTTTTGCATCTCCTAGCAACAAAAAAAGTTCCAAAAAGTTTTATTTTTAGAAGTGTGCTAGAATTGTTTTCCCAACCATTATATTTTCATGCTGACAGGTTCCCATGAGCAAGTGGGAAAGCTCTGCCTAAAGTGCAGTGATCTATAGTGATTACCACTCCCTGTTGTGATGCATATTGAGGTATAGCTCATCTTGATGGTGAAGCATTGGCCTTGGGTCAGTGTTGTGATCCCAGTCTCTGTACAGTTATAACTAAATTGACCTCATTTAGATTAGATCATTTTATTTGCTGTTTAATCTGCAGTTTACATGGCCCATAGATTCAAAATATTGTGTCCGTGTGTCCCGTATGGTTATGATAAAAGATAATGCTCATGATACAAGAATAGAGTAGACCATCTGTAGGTAACAAAACCAACATGATAACCATGAGCGTTATAGTGCAAAAGGCATTGCCTCCAGAGAATGTCCTGATCTGCAGGTCAAGAGCTGGGAAAGGCTTGGCCCCTGTGGAACAGACTGGCTGCATCTCTGTTGCATAATATCCTCTGCTTGGATCCCAAGAGAGTGCTATTTTTCTTTCTTCGTATGATTCACAAAAACTGCCACAGTTCTCCCAAGCTGTATCATGGTGCAGAGGGGTGTATGTTGTATTTCTTGAGGTATTGCATGATGGCAGTGCCCGAAGGCAGCAAGCTGACTGGGGCAATACTGGGCGGCTGTTACAGAGCACAGGGAGCAATCTTATCTGTGCTGTGTGTAGGGAATAGGCCCTGTGGTAAGTCTTGTTCAAAAATTCCCCTGCTTCTGTGTCAGAAGAACCTACCTGTCTCACCCTGAAAGGAAGCCCAGGAGATAAGAGATACATGGGGAACCTTAGCAAATCAGATCTGGAACAAGTAGGGAAGCAAAGTTATTAAAATATTGGTACACATGGGATTATTTTAACTGCAGATCCATTGCTTAGACTAACTTTTTAAAAAATGTATTTCAAATGTATTTTTTTGGCTTTGGTGTCAGTTGGAGTTATATTTATATATGTGTGGTTTTAATTTTTTTTTGTATAAAGACTTATTAAAAGATTTCTTGGTTTTAAACTGTGTAAAGATTTAATTTGTAGAATGTTCCAGGAATCAAACTTCAGTATAGGAAGCTGAAGAGTCTTTCAGAATTTCCTTTGCAGGTGTGAATATTCATAATAAAACTTCCAGTCATTTCTGCTTGATTGTTTTACTCGGGTGAAATACTTTCATCCAGTCGACAGCAATGTCAGGCTTGAGAGTAAGGATCTCTTTCACCTAAATTCTTCTCTGAGACTCTTACCCAGTTTTTGTCCTGCTCTCATGAGACTTGCTGTTGAAGTCCTAGAGGGTAACTTGATGCTCTTATTGATGATTGCGAGACACAGAAAGAGTCAAATTTTCTTAAAACATACTAAAATATAGAAACAGGAGAGAGAATAAGAGGTGATAATTCTCTCTCTTTCTGTCTCCTCATCTCCACCAGTCAGTGCAAAGCATGCTTTTGTTTTCTGTAACATGGCCGTGCCTTTATGTTCCTCTACATCCTTTCATGATCCGCAACATCATCATTACCCTCTTCTCCTTTCATTAGAAAAGGTCTGTCAAATTTCCCTTTGCCCTGAAAATGATGAATCATAATCAAATTTAAAGTGGAATTGTTAATTATGTGCATTTGAATGAGGTAGATATTTTCAGTGTATTAATTTTCTTTATAAGAGACTTACTAAATATTTTATACTTATTATTTCTGTACCTTCATCTAATTGCAGAATTACAGGAACTTCCGAAAACAATGGTGATGATAATGAGATCAGTAGAAATTACAGAACAGTGAAGTTTTCACACAGAGATATAATGAAATGTTTAGTGAAAATCAGTGCAGTTTCAGGAAATGGAGTGAACATCGAGACACAGGGCCTACTGCCCTTTTTCTCTAGGCAAACCACTCTCCCTCAGACAGCAGTTTTTAAGTGGAGAGTAAAGAGCTCTCCAAATGATATGTTGGTTTGAAAGAACATTACTCAACCTGCTTTGTGCAGAGCATTGGACTAGATGATCTCTAGAGGTCCCTTCCAACCTGAACTTTTCTATGATTCTATTGAAATGCCAACTCCAGACGTGGAAAATTTGGATTCTTTAGAAAGTGTTTTTGCCAGCATGTCCTCCTGAGGCTGGTTTCTACAGCTTTGTTTAGCTTTGATAGCAACTTTCATAGTTCTTTTGTAATTAAAACTCGTGTGCCATTGTCTGATACCCACATTGATCTGTGTAGTACTAAATAAGAAGCCATGAGAAATCTGTGTTTTTAAATTTCAGTTTATCAAGCCCTCTTTCAGTGTTCCAGTGTTCAAGAACGTGTCCTGTGTGAAATAACTTAAAATCCACAGATGCCATTCCTACTTAAAAAATTGTCTGACACCAAATTATTCTGCAAGAGCTTTGCTTCACTGTCAGGGTAAAAAGGAGTGTAAGCACCTTTCCCATTATTTTGTTGAGAACCCACTCAGCCTTAAGAAAGCCTACAGAAATAGGTAGTCCTTATAGCCCACTTGGGTGGTATAATATTGAAGAAGAAGTAAATATTGGACCTTGAAACACAGGGATTTCAGCAGGAGACTTACAAAAAAAGGGTTGCTCGCAATTCTTGGTGCTATTTGATGTTCTATGGTAGCATCCAAGAGCTATTGAGAATGTATAGTGTGCTTGGTAAAGCAGCACTGTGATTGTGTCTTCTGCTTTTGATTATGGCCACATATTTCCATATAGTACATTCATTTCCTAGTTGCTGATTCTTGATTATTCAAATAGGAAATTACCAGCAGTTCTTGGAATTTTAATTTCAAAATTTGTTTTATTTTTTTCATAAATCTGAAAAATATTTGTGGGTTTGGTAATATTCAGGCAATGCTGATGAGGTAAGAACTTTGGTGCTTATATAAAAATGCACTTTTCATCAAGTTTGAGAGACTTAGTGCGTAGTTTTTGTGAATTGATGCTAGTTGAATTGATTTTACTAAAATGATATTGATTTAAACTGCCTGAAAGTTTAACCTGGGATTCTCTGTGCATTTCAATAGAATTTATGTGCATGTTCATTCATGCATGGCAGAATAACTATTAGTTGGAATTTTGAGGATTTACCTTGACTAGCCACTATTTGTTTTATGACTGGATACAAGATTGTGACATCAAGAATCATAGAGTTGAGTTTGGAAGGGACATATGGAGATTGCCTAGTTCCACACCTTGCTCAAAGCAAGATCAACTAGAGGAGGTTGCTGGAGGCCAGTTGGGTTCTGAATGTTTCCAAGGATGGAGGCTCTGCAGCTTCTCTGGCTTTGTCACTGGGGAGCACAGACCTGGACACAGCATTCCAGGTGTCTCCTAAGTAGAGGGGGATGGTCCTAAGGAGAGCTTCATGTATTTGAGCTGTTCTGGATGATCCTAAGGAGAGCTTCATGTATTTCAGCTATTCTCACATACAGAGCAATTCCTCCTTCTGGTCTTCTTAGCAAGTCCTCCCTGAAGCACCTGTATCCATCCATTACCTGATGGCTGCATCCAGGTGTCTCCTGTCACTCGATACCAGCTGCCCAACTGAATTTTGACACACAGGTTCTATGCACTCCTCGGCTCCTTCCTTCTTACTGTCAGAATTGAGGAGAGAGCCACCTGAGCCTATTTCTCTCTTTCTTCATTTTTTAAAAATTTTAATTTGCTTAGTTTAATACTAATATTTAATAAAGATCAATTTGTAAGTATGATGCCAGCTTTTATTTCCATCTGACAAGCAGCTGCTGTAAGCATGCTGTAAATATGTAAGCATGTTGTAAATTCCCATGTAAAACTAACTTGTAGTTTGAGATCTCTGCAGTAAAATAAAAGTTAAGGGGGTTTATGTTGTGCTTTTAAAATTTTTTTGTAGTAGGGCTTTGCTTCATAGAGAGATGGATTTTTTTTGTCAGGGAGGAACATTTCTAGAAATAATTGTTCTCTCCTGAGCAAAACTTTCTAATGAATCTTTAATCAATTTTCTTGTTAGAGCAGCTTTATTTGTAGTGGATTCTAATGAAGGTGAACACTGCTTTTGGAAAAGCATCCAAAAACTTCAGCTGAGAACCAAAGTACTAGCATAAAAATTCTGTAGAAGGGTTGTGTATGATGCACATAGTGCCCTACTCCTGTTTTAAGGAACATTTTCTTTAATGGTGGTTGTATGCGCCAGGGTGAATGGACAAACCCATGGCTTGTCTCTATTTGATTACGAAGCAGAAAGATGCTGTGGTGTAGAGGTGGGGAGAGCAGTGATGCACCAACAAACAGATGTTTTCTTCGAGGTTAGAACAGATAGTATGTTACCTTTTTTTTTTT